>JAQGAR010000359.1:0-16472 GCA_034697865.1 Oribatida sp. | reverse complement strand
AAAAACTTTGCGCCGAAGAACGCAATGAAAGCGAATAATATTAAATAAATTGAAAAACTATTAAAACTATAGAAGGAATTGTAATTATCTCTACTTTTCCATTGTTTATAATCTTGAATATAATTGAATCGATTGGTTGTACCGATCGGTAGTTCAAACTGCGATGGATTTGGAAATATTGACTCATAAAAGCGGACTAACATTTGTTTGACTGCAATCACGTCTTTATCGTCACTACTCTTATGGTCGATGTTATCGTTCAAACACATGAATTTCTTCAAATGTTTGTTGAGTTCATCCAATTCTTGTGCGACAATCGTAGCATTAGATCTGATCATTTTGAAGCTCACGTCTTCTTCTCCAATGATTTCAAACTTATTCTGCTTTTCGTTTCGGTAGAATTGAGTCAATTTATTCGTCAGATTCTGGCACTCGATTACCAATTGTTTCCTAATTTCAAACCTCTGTTTCAAACATCAAGTAATCAGTGATTTACTCAAATGAAGAGTTAAAGACATTAATTATTTATCACTTTCTTTACATTGAAGCGAAAATTTAGTCTAAAGTCATTTCTTTCTAAGAGAATAACTTATTTTAACAAATGATTTAATGATAAGTAAATATGAATGGGCAAATTCATGAATTTACAAGATACTTGAGCTTGTTAAACAGAAAAAGGTTCTTTGCTTTGAGTGTTTCGAGTTACGCTTACTTGAAGCCTTCAAAAGATGTATTCAAATGAAGCAAGAACTATTCTCTAGAAGTGTGAATATGACTGACATGTTGTCAGTGAAAGTCAAAAATGTTTAATAAAATGTCTTTTTATATAAAACCCGTTTTATAAGTAAACAGCGATTTTGTAAAAAACACGATAAAAATCAATACCTTTTGATATTCTACTCGTCTGTCAAACAATTGGGAAATATTTGCGTTAATATCGAGTTCTTCACACAAATTATCCAAAGAATCCAAACAACAGGAAAATATTAATCCATAGAAGTCTTCGAAATCTTCTAATTTTAGCGGCAATTCATAAATATTGATAATAACTGTACGAACTTCACTTATAGACCAGGTCCTGTCAGCGTAATAGATAGCAAGATTATTTTAATGATTATCAGAGAACATGTCTTTCATTTAATTAAATTTCTTTGATTTTTACGAATATTTTGTGCTATTAGTGAGAAATTCTGATAAAAATTTATGAAAAGCTGTCACTTATTATAGTATCAATTATTGGATCAAAATTAATATAAAGATTGATAGTTGAGTTTATTGAATAAATACCCCGAACTGTCGACATCCAAGTGATCGAAGAGAAGGGAGAAGTTAATAGTTTTGAGTTCACTCATCAAATAGTAATTGTAAGCGAACGCAAACTGCATGTCATCGGAACTACGAATTCTGTGCGAAGATGTTATGTCGAAGTGATGGCTGAATGTGTGCTGAAGTCTGGTCATGATGTCGATGTCGATGAAGTGTGCCATATGTGGGGGCACTTTACGCATTTCAATGCCAAACACTTGATTATAGAGATGATTGACGTGTCGTAAGGAATCGGCGTATGAGTCCATTAAATGTCTGCGAATCACTCGGTTATCACCTCGTCGTAAATCCGGGTCTTCTTCTCTTGCAATCGATTTTTCAATTTCAGCAAAAGTCGACTGTCGTTCCCAATCAAAAGCACTGATAGTAGTGTCGAATGTTTTCAAAGTCTTTCCGTAATTACATATCTGTTTGATGTATAACTGAATTAGTGTTTGCCTCAAGTTTTTGAAGCCCTTCTCAGTTATCAGTTTATTCTTAAATTTCACTTCTATTTCATTGAATTTAGTTTTTAGTTCATTCGGCAGTTCTTCGATATTGAACTCACAATCCATTGATTTATTGAATTCGAGTTCATTCAGAGTCAAAATCTTTGGATATTCTTTGTATCGATTGTTAGCTTTGAAATCAATTTTAGATCTCTTTTCATATGTTTTGTTTGAATAGACATAAGTTTGTGTCGAATTATTTTCTCTTTCAGTGAACTTTTGTTCTTGTTTTTGAATAAAATCTGTTTCGTCTATTGAGACATAACTTGTATTAAGTTTCAAATCATTATTAACCAGAGCTTGAAATTCAATAACAAATTCAGAATCATTTTTCAGAGCTTTCAAAGTAATATTTAAGTCATGTTTGTCGTGATTAGTGAAGAATAGAAACACAAGAGTTTTATGGCTCATATGCAGAGCCGACGAACGAACGAAACTATTATTCTCATAACTCACTTCTTTTATCTCTAAATTGATTTTATTTTTGATCATTGATTTGAAAAACTTATTCAAATCGAAATAAATAGCCTTAGAATCAGATCTATAGTAATAAATGTCTCGTTTTGGATGAAATTCGAAGCCATCAATAAGTTTGAAACTATCTGTTCCACAATCACCCAAATCGAAAGCACAGTCAACGTTATTACAGACCTGATCGCAGAACTTATCACTCAACCAACTGTCCACACAATTAGGGCTGCAATAGCCGTCTGTATATTTCACTGGAGAATCGGTGTATGTGTTGAGGAAAGGCAATCGAGAGTCGTTTGGTTTTGCCTGTTTATCATCACAGTCCCCACCGTCCCAAAGACATTCTGATGAATTGCACGCCTGATCACAATAACCGTCTTTTAGCCAATTCATTGGACAGCCTTCTGCACAATTAGGCACTGGCCAAGACAAGTACACTTTGAAGCCTTTGCTTTCAGTGTAAAAGTCATCAGGGTACACTGGTGTGCCTAATAGGATGTCGTCATTTAAGTACAAAAATCTCTTTGAAAGACCGGGTATTCGATGCAAATGTGCTTCGATTGCGGGCGAACTGAATGACGGCAAATGACTTTTGTTCGCAAATATTTCCTACAAAAACAAAAACTTTTCTTATTATTCTTTAATAGAAAACAAATAGAGTCTGACTTCGTGTCCAATGATTTTAATTCTTTCATTTTCTAAGTTAAGCCAATTAGGTATCTGTCCATTGGTCACAATAAACACATTTCTAAACCAATTGGCGTTCTTTTCGAGTGACCGCAACGAGTATTTGAGTTCCTGGTTATCGGCGAATCTACTTTCAGACAAATCTTGTAGCCGTTCGGCCTCAAGATCTTTAAATGTGATATCTATGCCATAAACTGTAAGATCGATCGGATGTCGAATTGTAATCGACTGCCAGTCATTCATTCTCTTCTCGAACGCCATTCTTATCGATTGTATTATTTTAGTTGAGTTTAGAATTGGATTTTTAATGTCAAAAAGAGCGCACTGTTTGTCCTCATAAATATTTATTAAATTCAGGTGTTTTCTAGCAAAAGGTGATAAATATCTGAGTAGTTCTGAATGAGTGGTGCCGTTCATAGCCGCTCCGCAGACAAGTATCAGGGAATTAGAAGTCAGCTTAACTTCATTTCCACTGTTTTTATGTTTTTTGTTGTCACTGACGGCATCGACATTATTCTGTTGCTGGCCTTCAATTATGTGAGTCCTCCTCAGCGAATAAGTACTAGAATTATAGGTTATAATACATCTGAACGCTGTTTCTCGGGCTATAAAAATGTAATAATAAAGAATAATCAGAATAAACATCATTTGATTCGAGCACATATTTATGGCTTTTATTGGAGCCGACACTCCTTTCGAAAGAAAAGAAACTAAAAGTATTCTCTACTTATGTTAAGTAGTTCTGGATCTGAGCTCAGAATGACTTGTTATACCTTCGAGTAGAGTTGAGAAATATATAAAAGTACCCCTGGTATCTGCCATTTCGAATTTAGTCACGTTATCGAATAAATTATGTGGATTAGTTATCTGAGGAGTTATAAAGACAATCGGTGTTTCCAAACACTTGTGTTCATCACTTGATTCACAAGAGTTGTGACTTTGTTTGAGGCACTCCTCATTTGAAATGTCTTCAAATTGTCTTTGAATCGATTTTTGAATCTCACGTTTGGTTTGTGAGAGTTGTCTCAATAGTTGAGTATCCGTTCCATTAACCCACGTATAGACGACATCGATTGGAAACTCGTTACAAGAATACCAATGATTGTCATCAGGTCTAATCGAATCAATTTTATGGTTCCATATGAAGAATATCTTGGAATATATAAATACAAATAGAATTTAATCAGAAAACCAGTGGAAAAAACTTTATTATTATTGTTGTGAACCAAAAACGTGATTAAATTCGTGGCGATTCTCAACATATTCTCAACCAATTAAACCTTAGACTCGAGTTTCAGATTAAACTCAATGATTATTACCTCAAATATATGGAGGATTGCAATCAATGTCATACAGAAGAAGGCAAAACACAAGAGAAGGGATTGTTTGCTTGAGAACAGGTCATAAAGTCGTCGCTGAAATATTTTGCATAAAAATAACCGCATTTTTGTCGACAAGAATTGATTTCTCACAAAACGATCTCATTTTCGATGACTTACGACTGAGAACTCACTTAAGATTTAAAGTTAGATTTAATCACATATTTAGTTATTCACTAAAATTACTGATAATTATTAGTGTATATAAACTATGAAGTGTTAGATCTGATAGTTGTGACCAATTACTACATTCTGATAAAACATTTCTTTAAGAACTAACCTTTTTATCATTTCTCAAGTGAGTCACTAATCAAGGCTTAAGAAATACATTCAATTGTTCCGAATTTTATGAACAGAGACTTAGAATAACTAATTCGCTTCGATTTGATTTCTGCATCGAATGTCAATAAACTATTTTAATTTAATCAAACATTTTCTTCAATCCAGTGATAAGATAACTCTGAATACTTGAGTTGAGTTTTGATTCCCATTTCAATTGATTAGTTATATTTGGATGACTTTGAACTTAGAATTTGAGTCTATTTTCACATTTCCTGAATTTGCATTTGAAAGTAGAACTGAATTTTGTGTTTTTAATGTTTTTGTATATTTATTGCAAGAAAGTTATACATCGAATACAAATGAGAAAAGGAATCACAAATAGACTGCATTTTTGTCGTCAAATTCTTATATAATATTTGAGTTTATGATCACACGATTCTTTACAATTGATTTTATCGGTTTTAAATTGTTTCGTCTCTGGTTTTGAGGGGAAATAACAATAAGCATGAGATTAGAAATCGTTTTGTTGTTTGTTTTTGAATGTGTTGTGTCTTAAATACAATCAAACGATTTGTTTTGGACATGAAATTAAAGAAATACATTTCAATCAATGAGAGCTTAAGAATAAGAAAGAGATATACATTTAGAATATAAACTACAGTATAATTAGTTTTTTACAATAGATTTTTGTCAGCTTTTGTTAGGAAAAACATTTATAGAGAAATGAATTGAGAAAAGAATTTTGTTTTTGATTAACAACACTATTAGTCGTATTATAAAATCAAATTAAAGTCAATTATATCTAAATATATAATAATTGTGTGTTTAGTTTCAGTGGTCTATAAAATACCCCATAATTTAGATATTCTTTAAAACAAAACTGATTTTTGGTTTTTTTCTTTTCATTAATTATTTGATACACTTTTCTATTAATAATAATAATAACAACGAAAATATTAATCAATTAATCAAAAATTTCTCAATAGTTTATGAAAACACAAAAATAAGAGATCACTTGGAATGTTGGTAGTTATGATGAACGTTATCCTAGTTCAGTTTAGACTCACTTCAAACTTTATTCTGGTTAACTCACGTTTGTTATGGTCTTCTCTATTAATTGGATTCTTTTCAAAATCAAAGATCATTTTTCATCGCAAAGAGACATAAAAAGCTGTTCTTCAGAAGAATGACTCTTCAGTTTAGGTTATATTCGAGAAGAAAAATGAGGAAAAGGTTATTGAAAACAGAATTTGTTTTTTGCCGGTAACTCAATGTTGAACAGAACGAGTGCGAAATGGATCATTCAATCAATTGAATTGAGTGGTTGTTCCCTATCATCCACAGCCAAAATATAACCTAAACTAATGGTTAGCTCCGATCACTGTTTGCAGTCTCTTTCAAAATTAAAATAACTTTTCTTTTATATGTAAATAATCGCTATTTTTTGTCTCAAATTTAGTAAATGGTATACAATTTTATGGTATTCCAAAAGATATGTTTGAAATGCAGCTCTTCTTCAAAGACCTATTGGTTAGCGATCCGTTTCAATATTTTGATGTCTTTTAGACAAGAATTTCACATTTGAGTCGAAGTTATGTTTAACTCAAATAATAATAGAAATAATAATTATAAATAAATTTCAGTCAAATTAATAATAATTAAAAATAAAAAAAATAATGAATACATTTGTAATATATGGCACTAAAAATATTGTTTGAAAACAATTGTCATAACTAGTGATTAATTGGCAAATAATTATACGTAAAACTAGAAATTTAAACAAAGCTCTGAATATTAGGATTTTTGTCAAATGAGATGACATTTTTCTACTTATAATGATAAAAGTACTTTATAAGTAGTTTAATAGCAATTAGTTTTCTCACAAACTCTCAACTCATAAGAAAAGTTGTTGTTAAGGGTTGGCTTATAAAACAAATGCAAATATTTATCATAGCTTTGAAACTCATCAGTGAAAGTCTTAATTTGAACTTTAATTAATAGCTTAATTGCTTGAATCTCACGGTTTTTGGGCTGCATTTTGACTTCTTGTTCATTTGTTATAGAATATATTCTTGTTCCTCTGATTTTGTAGAAGAACTGGTCGTCCAATGATGGAAATGTCGAACAATTTTGATGAAAATTAGTGCCGAAAAGCAAAGAATTCTTGTTTCGAATGAATACAAACGATAGTAAATAAATGTTGTTTTCGGTGAAGGACTTGTTTTCACGTAATAATCAGTAATTGAAATCATTTTAAATGATTTGTTTGAATGTAGTGTTTGTTTGACATATCAATGGAAAAAAGCAGCGATCGATACAATAATTATAGTATAATAATAATTAAATATAATTAATTGCTTTTCTCAAAATTGGCGAAAACACTAAGAATTCAAACCAATCGGTAGGAAAAAATGGTTGGGTTTTCCTCAACGATTGATTTGAAGCCTTAGTCGCCCCAAAACTTTTGGTTTATTGTTTTTGAGGTTTTTTGTAACTTTTTTTTTTAAGAACATTTCTCTCCTATTTATGGCATTAAAAGTTGAGAGTGGAGTCATCCCATTCCAACTCTCGTCTTGTCTTAGATTTCTCGGTGGCCTCGTCTTCCGTACTGTCACCGTCTTCGTGGTAACTGCTGCCGTCATCTGAGCTGTCGCTGTCTTCTTCCTCGTCATGTATTTGTTGGCTCTCCTGTTGTTCTATTTGCTGCTCAAAAGGGGTGAACACAATTTTTAATGTCTTTCTAATTAACTTTTAATTAACAAATGAGTCTGATTGCTGTTATGTGTGGGAGCCATAGATATGGGCCATCAGTTTCATTGAAATTGTTGCCATTCAATTGAATGAATATCTAATTAAAATCTGATTTTCTGTGCCTTGATCAAATAAAGTGCCTTTGCTAATTTCTCTGAATTATAATGAATATTGAAATTAAAGCCGTATATGGAATAAATAGTTTGACATTTCAATAGATCCAATCAATGATTTCATCGGGTCGTTAGAAGGTATCAAATATTTAGCATTCATTGTCTCTAAATATGAATAATTAATTAATTTAAAACACGATATCCTATTAAATGATACAATGATTTCGTAAATCTGTGTTAACTTTTGAATTATTTATGAGATTCTGAACACAATTTCTGTTAATTCGATAGTTTTTGCGCTCATTTCGGATAAGATTTCAATTTGAAAACAACCAAATCATCAAAACTTTTGTTAAACATTCAATTATAAGACTTTTATGAATTGAATAAAAATAATTTCTTAAACTGGAAGTTAAGGAAAAGGAGTCAGACTTACATCCAATGGGTTGACAGTTATGGTAAGAGAGGAGTCATCCCAAGCCATTTCCTGATCATCGTCTCTGCCATCCCCGGAGCGTTGGTGTGCGGCTCTTATTCTAATCACACCTAAGACTATCATGAAGACGAGAAAGCCTACGCACACGACAATGATGATAGTGACGGCATGACCTACAACGATGGGCGACAAACGGGCATTCACTAGAAGTGTTGTAATTATGGTAGTAATTATAATCTAATATTCCGTCCTTCCGCTACTAAAATAGTGAACTACTGTCTGATTACTTACTGGCAGTGGTTCTGCCGAACGCTTCACTGGCGTCGATTAGTCCACCGCCCTCCAGGAATCCCGTGGCGCTCTTGATTCGAGCATCCTTAAACTCGATCTTATGATCGTTGACCTGTGCGTGAGCTACCGGTTGGCTCTGGATTATAACATGGTCGTTGGGATGCAGCGCTGTTTTCTGCTGCGACGACTGTGACGATGCTTTCTGGGGCTCGACTTTCGGGTGTATAACAGTCAGAGTCTGAATGTAGTCATTGCTGGAAAATCTTCCGTTCAGTTCAGAACAGGTCAGCTTAAAGGCACGATTCAAATAATAGGCCGGCTTTCGGTTAAAATAAACCAATTGTCGGAGAATCTGTTGATAATTATGAACAGAGTCCGCTCCTAATTGTAAGGGAAGGCAATTAATTAGAGACAGTGTTAAGTACTCGCAGTAAATCGAGTGTCAAAAGCAGTGTTCAAAGCATTCATTAATACATAAATTGTTTGCATAAGAAAAATGAGGAATAATTAATAGAAGAGTGGTTTATGTCATACCATATATCACAATCCCGTCTTTAGTCTCCTTGTGATGAATTCCCAAATGTGCCATAAAATTGGTCGGCAGTCGGAAGTATTCGTGATCGGGATTGAGGGGCGGATAAACCTGAACAGTACATGTGTCCAACTTATGCTCGAGCATCAACTTGTTTATAGCTGAAGGACTCGAGTCGTCATCACTCGAATCGATTTCGGTCTCTTCGTCCTCGTCATCATCATCGGTGTCCACCTCTTGATTGACGAGAACTGAGACGGTAGAGAAGAGTTCAATGCCCTGAATGAAGGCCTCGTACTCTCGGGCCAGGTTTGGAGTGCCGTTAAGTGCAATACTTGGCTGTTCTGTTGGTAACACCATTATATAGGTGTCTGTCGGCGGAATTTTTATCGACTTTCCATTAGAGCACCTGATGGCAAACAAATATCAAAACTGTTCAATTATGGCAACAAATGCTTACGTAATTGCAGTCAAAAGCTTGAGACTCCTTCTGCCCGGAGTCGGGAATTCACGTGAATTAATGTAAGAGATTTGTGATAACATGTCTTCGACGTCGATGGCATCTTTGCCTTCGATCAATACTGATGTCGAGTCGATATTTGTTGAGACTTCTGTTCCCGGCTCTAAAGTATCGACTGGTGGGGGTTGTAGTCCTTCTTTGCAGCGGTGCAGACACGATAACACACCTGGGCTCTCATTCTGCCCTCGCAAAATTGAAAGTCCGGCCAAAAAGCCGCGGAAATGGAAATTCATTTTGCCGTTCCTGCCCTGCCAACATGCGCCCACAACAAAAGTCGTGTTCACTCCTTTGACAGCGTGTAGTGGCCAGTCATCCACAATCTCAGGATTTGTTGAAGTGTTTCTAAACTTCTGTCCGTCGACAAAGAGTATGGCGTCGGGGAAGTTAAGACTAACCGCGTAGTGATGCCACTCGTTATCACACGCTTCAGCCAATTTCCATCGATATTCCGCGGGTTTGAAGATTGTGTGCTTCTCTTCATTGAATTCACGTCGAAGAAGAAGAATGAGTCGGCAGTTGCGAACAAACAATGAGTAGTGATGTCTATTCTTCTCTGTTTGTCATTAAACACAGAATACAAACAATTAATCGATTGATATATTTATAGAAGTAACGAAATAACAATAATGGGGAGGAATAAGGAATGGATCAGCGATTAAGACATAGAAAGTGCTTACTGTGATCGTCAGCATTACAGATGATGTGCTCTTTTACATGTTTGTTAGTCTGATCCATTGGTGGTTCGTGTTTCATCCAGAAGGAAACGGTGAACTTATTGGTCAGATTATGACTGAGTGTGGACTCCGGAATGACCACAGCATTGGTAGCGCCGTCGAACTCGTAGATCTGGTCGCTTTCTCTGCCGTCATCTGTGGGTAGATCTCTGGTCCATTCAGCCCCAGTCGAAGGAGACGGTAATAAATCGATGCTTTCGGCGCTCGCCCCTAATGTCCGATAAAAAAAATAGAATAAAATTATATTTGTTTTGTCGAATGAGTTAAGTATACCATAAAAACTCAAATCCTGTAATAAACATCGGATTTTAATACTGATATAACTTTATTTGATTTGAAATCTTATTTTAAGATTTTGTTTGATTTAATCTCAAAGAATAAATCAAATAAAAACTCAATTTTGTCAAAAAAGTGATTATCGAAAAAATCGGTTAAAATAAATGTAAATAATAGAAGAGTTGTTTCCATATCTCATAAAATACTAATTGAAAAATTTTATTCGCATTTCGTGTATTCGACACATTAATCGAAGAGACCGATTTGGTCGGTCTATTAGTAGCCGTACTCTGCGAACACATTTACACAATTTTGTGTATTCTTCTACTAATTCAGAGGTGGAGTCCACCGATAATAGATTGAACAATATAAGAACATTTATTTTGGGGTTTATTTTCTAATTCATTTGGAAATGTCATCCAATTTATAAAAATATTATAGCAATTGAAGAAAAACGAACGCAGAAAAGTCTGTGCTTTTTATGATTCTTTGTTTGATATAAGAATCCAATGAAATCTAAGTATAATTTTTGATATTCTACACAACGGATCGATAATTCCTGGTTTTCGTCTCTTATATCGAATTAAAAAATTGATAATTCACTTTATTCGTTCCCAATATTGAAGATATTGTTTCGAGGAAAAGAGTATTGATGTGAAACACAAAACTACTGACCGCATAGTTTTCGCTGAGATTCAACTGAGTAGGTGTCGCGATCGCATCCCTTTCCGATGTGATGTGTGGCCAACGATAGTCTGACCGATACATTCTCAGTATCACACGGAACATCACATAACTGGAGCTCTGCGTCCGGTACCAGTACTCGAGATCCAGAGCCTGGGGTATACTCTATCCTCTCTGGAATACCTGTGAGTAATGAAAAAAATAGGATCGCTATTAGTTAGTGAGCCGACTATCATAGCACAGGAATTGTGAGACAGAGATATGTTTTAACAAGATTTATGGCGTTAATAGCAGTGATGTATTGCTTTCATACATCACTGAACCATACATTCAGTCGATTATATATTTGAATGTGAAAAACCTCGCAATTCATTAATTAAAGAATGACTGAGAAAATGAAGGCATTGTTCGCATATAATCCTTAGTCACGAAAGACACACATTTTCCTCAAAAAATGACTTTTGGGACAAAAATGCACAATATGTTTGATTACAGGTTTGGCAAAAATTACTGTAATTAATGAAAACTTTGAATAATTTGGCGAATAATACGATTATAACGTTTTTTGGCGATTCCTATAGTTTTTATGTGATTTTTCAGTTCATTTAGTTCTGTTCGCAATCAGCAAAAAAATGTCATATAAATCAAGAGATCGTTTCACTGGAAGATTAAATGAAACTAATTTATCAGATATTATATCCGGAAAAGACGTGTACATCGAATCGAAAATTTTCATCGATTTTTGGCTAAAAATACAGATAAATGTGTTTCAAACTTATGTAAACTATTGCTTCGCTACTAATGACTCTAATGATGAGAACTCAGATGAATAGTATTTGGAAAACATTGCTATTTATCTCTTAAATCCTAATTAATAGACTAATGACTAGATTTTCAGATTAAAGCTCACAAATTGAAAAATAATCTCAACTAAACATAAAACTGTATTCCAATCAATTAATTTGTAAATTTGAAAATATTTATGGATCAAAATTAATAAAATGTTTAATAATTAAAATTTACAGCACATAAGGATTGACTGTGACTTACACAATGAGAAAGGAGATTTTTATCTTAAGAGGGGTAATTCTTTATAACTGTGAAACTCCACAAATCAGTGTCTGGTAATGAAAAAATATCTGTCTTTAAGGACAACATTAACAGTAATGAGGAGTAAAAAAGACATAAAGAGTCAGGAGTTGCGTCTCAAATGAAACTGTCGACTATAAAATTGATTGAACAAAGTTTAGGAAAAAGATGAGCAAGACATTAAACCGTTCTCGGCTAATTTTATTGTATTACGTTATACTTCTGCTCAATAAATCATATTTAAAAGGACTGACCAACGATTTTATCATTCGATGAATTTGAAAGTTGTTTGCTTATTAGTTCGTATGGACAGACATTTTAATATAAGTGCGAGTCTTTTCTCTCTGTTATCTTTGCAGCCATCGTTTGGTTAAGGATTTAGTCTCTGATCTGAAGAATAAGTTAATAAAAGTGTTCGCAAAAGAATTAACGAATTGATGGTCTGATTTCTAATGTGAGGACACATTAAACTCTGGAGAAAAACTATTTTTATTTGCCTTTCCTTTCATTACATAAAAGGCAAACATTGGATCGAAATCTGAATTATAAAAGACTCGTAAATGTATTTATTATTTGTGTTCACAATGTTATTGTTGAACATTTCGATTTGAATAAAATGAGCAAGATTATAATCTCAAGTCATATTCCTCATTTGAATAGATTCCAAAAGGGATTTGTATATTTAGAAACTAAGTTTACATAAAAATGTAATATTCTGGGAAATATCCCCATGGAATCAGGTTTTAAATCTTTTAGAGCAAAAAGAAAGTGCTTGAGGAGATTCCAATTTAATTAGTTGCAAGTGGCAAAAAGTTACAAAAATTCATTGAAATTTATAAAATCTAAACTCAAAACTAAGCAATGGTTTACTTTAAGAAAATAACCGATAATTAAATTTTATTCACAAATTCTTTCATTTAATTTACTCGAACTGAAAGTTTCAATTATAACCTTAAAGAAGTTCAGAACTGATTAAATGATAAAATGCAAGATTGAAGGCTACATGAGTTCGGCTGAGAACAGAATTAATTAATTGGAGGCAATAAAACTACTGAACAGAGAAGAGGTGTTTTGCTTTAAATGTCTGTTCTCTTGAATTGCATTAATTTAATGAAGAAAACGAATGAATAAAATCGAGAATTAATTTAAATTCTGTCGTCATTTACACTAAAAATAGTTTTAATGAATTAATCCAAAGAGTTATGAGTCAATACATACCTTTCCACCCGAGCTGACACACTTTATTCACTTTGATGTTGACTAGTGTAGGTTTGGATCTCTTCATTCCGCAGTCATAGGCGACCACTTCCAGAATGTGGTTGTGCGATTCTTTCCAGGACAGTGCCCGGGTATTCTTAATGTTGCCGTTGGCATCGATGACAAACGGGGCCTCCAATTTGTCGCCGCCAATGATCTCATATTTACATATATCGCTATATTTTGAGGAACAGTCGTGGTCAAAGGCCTCCACCTGAACGATGGGGTCAATTATTCGGCCCTCATTCACTGTTACTGTGTAACTGTCCTGACGGAACACTGGCGGGTATTCATTTACGTCTTCGACAGTCACGTGAACGGTAGAGCTACACAAATCCAGATTCATATTAGTTTGGTTAAGCAAGTAAATTTTTAATCATGCTAATTCACGGCTCCAATTAATTAAACAAATGCTTTAATTATTACTAATGTTGTGATGTTTTGGGGACTATTCTGATGACACTTAAGTGTCGGACATTTAATAATAAGAATCAATTAATTGATTAATTTCTTGGAGTCGTTCTCTCTTTTGGTGTCACTTATAGCCAGAAAAATAAGTGAAATCCTTTTCCTCTGAGATTTGACGGAAAATAAAGAAAATTGAAGTTTACTTTTCTGAGTGAAGACCATTACAAGCGACGGCTCTTATACTGAATTTGTAAGATCTTCGTTTTTCACAGTTGAGTTCTCTCTTGGCTTCAATGATAGCCTCCCCGTTCAGTCTGTCAGTGATCTGGACTTCAAAGGGAACTTCGCTGTGATGTTTGTTAACCACTTCAATACTACACACTTCGGCTATAATTGCAATCATAATATACGAAAACATCGATTAGAAAATTGGATTAAAATTTTAAATTAAATTTTAGACAATTTTGTTGTTTTCGGCGTTTTGTTTAATTTTGAGACAAAGTTATAAATTAATTCGAGCTTTTAATCTGATTAAGCCCATGATTAAGTTAACTCTGGGAGGTCATACCCTCATTAATTCTAAATTTCCCAAAAAATGTTAAATTTCAGGGACGCTCAAGTCAAAACTAGCTTGATAGTTTTTGATTTTCACTGCAGGTGGGCCAGGAAAACAATATTGAATTGGTCATCTTGTTTTAGATCGAAACTAGATAAAATAACTTAATTCTCAACTTGTTGTTTCAGTAGTTAGTGAATGCAGATTTTTCAATTCCATTATTCAGAATTGACCTTTCTTCTGTATCTTCCAAGAGAATAAAATTGTATCATTCGCCTGCTTTAGAATTGAAACTCAAATTTCTATTAAATATATTGAAAAACAAGAAAATTCTCATTTATTTTCATTTCAAATGAAAGAATTCCGTAATCTCTTTGAGTCAATTGAACTGCAAAATGGGGTTTCGTAGGATTTTTAGCTTTTGGTTCTGTCGACTACTCTTGTATTATCTGATATTTTCAAATTTAAAGCCCAGAATAAACTGCATGCATGGTAGTAGTGAGGATCTATTCTTGGTTTTTACCAAATCTAATAATATGTATGCATTTCCCAAAACATTTCAATCGAAATCTCAAAACCCCTGAAAAGCTTTCTCTGAAGTCAATTGAATTTTATTGAAAAATTGATTTCAATACAGTTTTGTGGATAAAAGCCTTTAAATTGATTAGAAATAGAATAATACATACCATCGATGACTTTAATTCTTGGGGAGACTATGACTGTTCGATCATTTTCTTTGACTATTGCGTGATATCCTTCCTCTGGCTTGACGAGATCTAATCTTGGTGCTATAACAAAATTAAAAGATTGTCATTAATAATTATGAAGTCAAATTTCAATTAAAAAGTGCCAAAAATGTGAGAAATTCCACTTAATATAACCAGTAATTTAATTTAATATAAAAGAGTTGGGAGCAGAGGATTGAGTCTAAAAATCTAATTGATTTAGGAATAAATGATTTTTATAATGAAAATAATTTATCTCAAACTCAAAGTTGTTTAGAAGTGCATTGAAATATGGATTTTGAAGCCTAAAGAATGAATTTTTCAATGGATTACGCGATAAATATAAGCGATAAATGGCAGACAAGTAGTGGCAGCGCATAAAAAGCTTATTCTTCAGCCTATAATAAATCGATAATTAATGTATTAGCAAGACTTATTTATTTAGAGCTTCTGTATTTCTTGCTTTGAATAGATATGCTCTTGATTAAGTTATGTAATATCTTGTTATTACCTAAATTAAAGTCTTAGCAAAGTGCTTTTCTCCTTTTTCATGGACTTAATAGAAGTCGCAAATTCTCGGAATTCGTTTCGTAATTATTATTAAATCATTTGAGAAGAAGCGACTTTTAAGTCTAATTCGAATTTTTCGGTCTTTTTATTTGACATTTAAAGTTCAAAAACATTACGAAATATCGTAATCATGGCAATTTATTGATTTATTCTGCTTTCTCTTTTTTTGAAGTAATAGTTGGGAATCTTTATTCGGGTTTATTTTTTTTTTCATTTCTTAAGAACTGATAAATGACTTAAAAGAAAGAGAATTCCTTTGCCTTCGAGTGAGAAAAGAAAAGACTTCGCAGTGAACTAAAAATTGGCTCAGAATTTGAGTCTAAAACTTAAAGAAAGACATTTGAATATAAAATATATGCGAGAAAAATGAATGTCTAAAGCAATGAGTGAACAGAAAACGAGTATTAAATATATGGTAATCAAAGTAAGAGTTATGATAAATATTATAACATTTATTATCGTTATGTATAGTATTATAAGAGTTTAGTACTTTTTTGGTCGTCGGCTGAGAAACGAAACAAATAATAAGACATTTCTGTTCACAAAATTCTTAACTCAAATATTCAATAGTAAAGTAGTTCTTAGATCTGAGTTGTATTTTAATGAAATTCTTTGGATTGTCATTATTTGCGACGAATCACAAAATTGAATATAAATGAAAGTGAAAACTATTGAAGTGTACTAGAATCTAAATTAATCCATTTTCTTGTTTTCATATAAAGCACAGGATATTTCATTAATTCTTTTGTCTATTTATTATACAAAAGTCTGGAATATAAGAAATGATAAATTGATAACAAGAATAATGAAATTAAATGCTTCTGACTTCCAATGTCTTTAATTTGTTAATTCATTTGACATGTTTTTGTCGCAAATGCCGACAATTCGCAGTTAATT
>JAQGAR010000358.1:0-16482 GCA_034697865.1 Oribatida sp. | reverse complement strand
AAAAAAAATTTCATCTAAAAATTCCAACATTAACATGGTCAAATTGACGATTTTCCAGTCTTAGCTATTTACGGAATAAGTGTAAGTCTGTTGATTGTCTCAGATTATAAGTAATGCAAAAAGTACTTTTTTTGTATTCAAATTATTACCCTATTTCCCACTCTATAGTCGCGGAATATCTATAGTAAAAAGGGAAAATATTGAAAATACTGATGGATAGATAAACATGGTAAAATATATACCTATATTCATATTATAAAACTATACAGGGAGCAAATTTTCAATTTAAAGTTTAAGGATGCGAACTTTACATGAGTGCGGACTATTGGCGAAAAAATATGGTAATTGAATTTGGAATTAGTTTTAATTTGTTTATTCTTTTGTGTGAATTATCTTTAGTTTTATTATTTGTTAATATATTTTGTCGATTAAGTGCTTTAAACCGAATAAAAGCTATTTTTCCTTGAGTTTAATCGCGAAAACATTCAAATCAGTGTTGTTTTTATTCATTTATCTTTAATGTTGAAAATTATCGAGATTGTATTATCACGTTTGTGATGCGCAAGGTCGTTAACTGTCTGGAAAAATCTTTTATTAGCTTCTCCAATTGGTACTGGATGAAATTTCCGATATAGAACTTATCAAGATTATAGTTTTCATTTATGGTTTCAGCAGTGAACTTATTCGAGCTTGGTCACTCGAGCAAAAAACTAGATGTGCTTTCATACTGTTATCAAGCACGAGTTGTGTTTTTATCAAGCTCAATTACTTTATTTTTGTTTCAAAAATAAAGTGATAATTAATTATCAATGAAAAACTGTCTTTGATTTTGTGTTTATTTGAGATAAATATCCGAATAGTTTTTGTTTTTGAATATTTATTTCATTGAATCGAATTCATATTGTTATCGATTATCAAATTAATACTTGGTTAATTGTTAATTGATACTTGATCAAAGTACAGAGTTTTTGCTCTATTTTGCTTTATTGTAATTTAAGTTAGCTGGTTTTAAATGACATGGGTAAATTCCCATCTGCTGTTATTAGATTTTAATAGTTTTTGGTTTTTCCTAGCTTATAAATCATTGTGAGCTTGACAAGTTTTCACTAATGATTGATTATAAGTTGCCTTGGTGTCATGCGGCTTATAAATATCTTCCTTAAGATCTTGCCTAAGATGACATATCCTTAGAGAATTAAGACTGACTACCAACACAATTTATACTAGCACAAAAAGTAACCTTGAGACATCAATTTCTTAATGAACTTTAATTTTATTTAATTAGACTTTTTTAATTAAATTAAATTGCTGTATATGTCTGTACTGTTTGTGTTTATCCTTAAAATTTTCCACTGATAAGTTTATAAATTTATCTAGCTTTAAATAAACTATTTAATTGATAAGTTTATCTAAACATTAAAACTAATTGAAATTCAATATAATGTCCAGAATTTTAAATGTGTTTACAGCCTCTAAGATATTTTGTTATTGAAATTAAGTATTTTTAAATCAATATAATAAGTTAGCAAGGTTCATCTTGGTGCATTATATTTTTGCCAATGCCAAGGTGTAATTAATTTTACTCAAGCAAGGTTTGTTTGATTTTTGATAAGGGTTTTAATTAATAGAGTGAATAATGAGCAAGCAATCAAATTTTTCTCTATGGGACAACTTGGGTACTATTTTTTTGTATTTTCAATGGAAATATTTACCAAGGATCTAATGTTTTTATCTTAATTATAGCAATAATTATACAAATACCATTAAGTTGCCTTTTTAATTTAGAATAATTATGCCTTTTCTCCATGTTATCTCATCTCAATATCGTTTTAATTAGTACCAAGGTTAGTTAGCTTATAATACTATATTTACATAGACTGGTCAAAAAATTAACATAGTCATAGTTTATTTTTCTACTAGATTTCCCCATGATAAATAATTGTTTAGTTTATTATTTAAAACAGATCAAAAGCTGTCTGGTCAATTTTGCTGATTTGGACAGAATTGAACAGGATAAATCCAGAACTAGTTTATATTTTGATCGGAAATTCTTTTTGCTTTAATCAGTTAATTAAATGAACTTTGATTTGATTACGTGATTTTATTTTAATAAGTCATCAATTTTTCCAGAAATAACTATCAGATTTCAAAATTCTTTATTTACACGTGTAATGAAAACTCGTATACAAGGCTGCGCACAGTTTTCAACCACTGGGTGAAAGTTTTTGAAATCCCCTAAAGATTTTGCTAAAATTTTTAAATGGCTGATATTCTAATAAAAAAATAATAATAATTCGAGTTTTTATCAGGGAGCATCGAGCAAAATTCACCTTGATTTTTGCCCATACCTTCTTGCCCACCCCTGATTATAAAGAATCTATCAAATACAGGTAAAAGCTTTCCTTAAAAGTCTTAAGTTAAGACTATGGGTCTTGCAATTGGTTAGTGAGCTCAGTGATGGTCATGACAATTTTACAATATGCTCATTTTTTTAAATAAGTACTTGTTGATTATTTAAATTGATTTGTCATTGATACTATTTTTAGTTATACAATAGTGAATCGTTGATTATGATGGGTCATTCATTCACGAAATACGGTATTTAAGAGAAACTGGGGAAAGTTTGATGGTGCACATGCAAATCTTCAGAAGAGCACAGGAAATCCTATCAATCACTTAAGAAATATCTATTTATTCGAGAAAAATGTAATGTTTTCCTCAAAAATGTAATTATATATAAATTATATATATATTGAAAAATATTATACGAAGACTTCAAGGATTCAGTCATATAAATGAGAAGTTTTTCAGACAATTGTTTCCATTCAATGATTGGTTGAAAAAGTGATTTATTTTACACTTTTTTTTATTATTAAATTCATTCGTTAATTATTTGTTAGTTGTTTTGAATTTCTTTCAGTGGGTTATATTCTTGCTGAGTTTTCCTCAGTCCGTTCAGTTATGTTGTGGTGTACGTTTGTGCGCTCAAAAGCGGCTGTGCTTTTTTAAGGTTATTGTACTGAATGGTTATTATTTTTAATTAATGGTTTGTATCTTTGAAAAGTCGTTTTTAGTTCAAAATGATGAAAATGAGGTGAATTTCTTTGCCTAGGTTAATTTATATTGTTGCTTGTTCATTTAAATAAAGGTCTTGTCAATCAAATCATGCTTGATGAATAATAAATGCTTGATTTTTACATAAATATGCAAAATATAAAGAAAATGTTCACTTGAAATACAATTCTGAGCCAGAGCACTTCTGTCCAAGGTAGAATAAGGTTAGAGTAGGTAGAATTCTCTGGAGAATAGAGGGCCTTTTATGTTGTGACATTACAAACAGTGCTCAAGGCTAAATAAATTCTGAACTAGAAAGCTTCTAAGCTGGTTTTATTTAAGATTTTGTCACTATGTAGCTTGATCATCCTATTATGAAATATAATCTAACAGTAAAAATAATGCTATTTTGAGTAGTTGAAATTTAACCTTGCTTATTGAATTTTGAATTGAATGGAATGGTTGAGAAACGTGAGATAACCTGCAAAAAATATAAACACTTTTCCATTCATTGAATTAATTAAAAGTTGTTTTGAATTTTAAAATGTTTTTCATTTGACATTCAATTCAATAAAGTCTTTGAATTGACTTTCATTTCGTGATTTTCACTTAATATCTTAATATCAGTAAAAATGAGTTTAATTTTTGAAAATTATTTTTTTCCTCAAAATAGGTGTGAATTCAAGAAATTCTCCACAAATATGTTTCCGGAAATTTCAGAAGAGGCCGAGTCTGACGGCACATACGGCGGTCCTTTCAAAAGTGTGTCTCAGAATAACATACGAAACAATTACCATAAGTTTGTTCAGAGGAGGAGATCCACAAGTTTTATATCCAGGGTAAATATTTTAACTTATTTTTATGTTTGAGCACGTTTCAAATTATAAAAGCCCTTTCAAAGAAGCAAGAAGAAATAAATCTATTCATGAAAAATCTGTTTTTATAAAATTACAAAGAACACTTTTGAGTGAAAGTATTTAGTGCATATTTTTTGCTAGATTTTTGTAAACAAGCAAATTTTTCTTTTGGAAATGAAAATATCTAAGAATATGAAAAATTTTGCATAAAATAATGGGGATGGTCAAGGGGTCGACTGATTAGCCCCTTGAACAGTAATATTAAAAATGTTATTTTGTCCATCATTTGAGATGATTTAGCCCATATTTAAAACTAAACTTGGTCAACTAGACTAAGGGCCCCCTTAAGCCAAGACCTTTGGCCATCCTATATAAAATCAATGCTGATTACGTGACTGATAAAAACATGCCACGTTGTTTTTAAGTTTCCAGTAGAGGAAATAATAGATTTTGTAATGGGTTTTTATTTTACTCAATGTTGTTTTCGTGCGATCTTGACAAAAAAGTTTATTTAAACATGTGGACATTCAGTATTTGAACCAGTGCGGTTCAATGTGTGTTTACAGCATATTTGTGCATGCGCATTCACATAAACGTTACCATTAAAACCGTATTATTAAATGCTTTTTGTCTGCGAAACGTATTTATTTCCTGAATTATTAATTCAATTTATGATTGTTCTTGCTACAATTGACAGGATAAACACTGATCTCATTTATAATTAACAAGTATGTATTTGTGTTCGTCTGTTGAACGTGCTTGATACTCGTCAACAAATTGTCCTGTACTTCGCTGTTTTTATGGAGCAGGTACATTTTTTGATCACATAATGTTATGTTAGACAAAGAAAAATGTTTTTTATTTAGCTAGTTGATCTCAATTTTTATTCTGACTTTTAGCAAGTTTGTTTCATTTCATTTAGATTAGACATAAACTATCAAATATCTAAACAAAAGGTGTTTTTGCTAAACAACATGGTACTCTCGTTTGTTTACCACAAACATAAAAGCGCTGTTCACAAAATACGTACTGCATGGGAAAGGGAGGGATTAGCTTAAAGTATTGAAAAAATGTTTTATCAGTTCAATCTTGGGTGATTCCTAGCTAAGTTTTTAAAAATGTTTTTAAATGTTTTTTGGGGTATATTTCCCTTGTTGATAATTTAGGGTTCAAGGTTCAAGGTATTCTAGTTTGTTTAGTCTAGTAGACAATACAGGCCAAGGCCAATAGCTCAAGGGGCGGGGTCTAGCCGCAAAACAGTATTAAGGGTAGTAAGGAGCCCTTTAAATTTAGTGAGTTTGTTTATAAAAGTATCAAGCTCAATTGTAGTTGATATGTTTTATAAATTTGTTAACTAATGCCACCACCTTGGTTAACTCTGTATCTGATTAAATAAAGTGCGTCTACATTGTAAGCAATGTTGCTGATTGTGCAAGATCATTGGTTTATTAATGACAATAAAATAAATAACAAGCAACATTTATTTGACTTATTAGTGCGCATGTTATCTGCATCTTAATAACAAGAATTGTTCTTGCACATTTTTTTCATTCAAATCAAGCGTTTACATTAATATTGAAATAATTTCATTTTTTTAAGCTTTCTAGCTTCTTAACAGCATATTAAAAAATTTTACCTAGTCATATGCATGAACTTTTAAGGAAATAACCATGCTCAATTATTGTTAACAAATTGTTGAATTCAATAAGTGATCAATCATTGGTCGAATCAAATTTTCACTCAGAATAGGAAATGCATAATACTTTTCCTCATATTATGTGATGAAAAGTCATTCCTTTCCTCAAAAATAAAACTTTAGTGGCTTTAAGCTAGTGTTCATAAGAAAATTGACCATGGTAATAATAATTTTAAATGTTGCCAACTCTAACCAGGTAGGTCTCTTTGTGTTAGAGCAGGCTTATTGTGTGAATGCGAATGATGTGCTCTCTGTTGGAATGTTGTATGTTATATGATTAGTGCTGTTCAGTTCTCACACACAGACAGCACACCATAAACAAAACCCTTGAGAGACAAAGTGCTCCACAAATTAACACTCCATTTGAATGCCATTTGATAGGAACCGTCTCTGTCTGTGCCTCGGATTATCACAGAAGACCTCTCCGACGGTAGTGGCCTAACAGTGATGCCAATAAACGGCCAGCGCTCGCACTCACTGCAGACCGAGGATACTGGCAACGCGGCCGCCGAACCGCCACAGAGGCCACGGATGCGATCGCTGTCCGGACCCTCGCATCCAATGGCGGTCTCACCGCACGTACGCCACTCGGCCCTAATCAGTGGCGGCCTCAGCACTTCCAGCCATCGGGCGGTCGACAGGCGCCAGTCCGAGACAAACGAGTCGATCGCGCAATTCAATTACCGGCAGCGCATCAGTCCGTCGGCGACCACCGGCTTTATGGACTCATTCCGGCCCCGAAGCACATCCGATAGTAAGTCTGTGAAGAAGTCAATGATCACAACATTGAAGAACAATTTGTTGGGCGCTTCCAGTAATCACAGTAATAATCACAAACAGTCCTCCTGTCCGGTGACGCCCAATCACTTTGACCCGTTCCTAATCGATAGAATACAGTCAGACATTCCGCGGCCCAGGAGTAGGAGCGGCAGCAGCGGTTCCGCTGGCCCAATGTCCCGCATGATGGACATGTTCAGAGGCAGGTCACATTCGATCGCAGCCGGCGTTGACCCCAAAAACACCAAGGTATGTTTCGTTTTTTAACCTAATGCACTTTTTGTTTTGTTTTGTACCCTAAATACGGGTCCGACTGTACAACAATATCCTTATAAAGAGAATGTTTTGCATATCTTTTGTCGAATGAAAATATTGAGTCAATGAGAAGTCAAAAACATTATTTACTCGAAACTCGTAAACTCTGATCTTATTATTCAAAGTCATTTAAGTAATATCATTATGAGTCATTGCACCATAATGGTTTAGTCATTACTAGATTTAATAAGAATTGATCAGTTATTAAAACTACAGGGCAATTTTTATATTAATGAGAGAGAGAGAGAGAGAGAGAGAGAGAGAGAGAGAGAGACCTTATTATCGGATTTGACTGTAATTTTATATCTGATAAACAAAAGTTGAAAAACATTAATAATATTTGAGAGAAATTTTTGGTTTATTTTGGAAGACATGAAAAGAAAAATATCGAAAACAAAAGTTAACGACAGATAAAAACCAATAATAATATCGTTTTGAAAGAGCAAAAGGAAATCACGAAAATAGCTTTTCCCAGGTTTTGTTTTATAGGCATTCCTATGAACACTGTCTACCATTACTTCCCCGAAATGCTGTGCTCACATAAACGTCAGACCATCAGTTCATTTCAAGAAATTAATTATTCATGTGATTTATATGCAGAATAATTATTGGAAAACTTGTTTTATTGATTATCCACTGCTGGTTGAGCTTGGTGATGGTCAATGCTTTTAGTACTTTTATAGCATTGCTTTACGCCTACCTAGCTTAATTTAAGAATAATCGATAAATTGATTTTTAAAGTAAACAAGCTCCTTGATTTCGCCTTGAGAGCAAAAATATAGTCAAAGAGCAAGAATAAGTTGATTTACAGAGCGAGCAAGAGAGAGAGAGAGAGAGAGAGTGAGAGAGAGAGAGAGAGAGTGAGAGAGAGAGAGAGTGAGAGAGAGAGGGAGAGAGATTCGATGGACTGATCGATGGGCAAAGAAACAGAGTTGGTGTGATATTGCTTGATTTATTCATTTCTACCTGTGCAAAAATGCAAACATAGACTCTTCTATGCAAGTACAATGGCTGAGCATAGATGGCGGTCCATGTCCTATTGTTTATCCCGTTTCTATTTTTAATCTGTTGCCAATGCACAAGGTTGCGCTTACTTATTTAATTGCAAATGAACACTTGATTAGTTGGATAATTAATTTTTACCATGTTAATAATTAAAAGAATTCCTTTTTTATTGGCTGGGAGTTGCGAATAATTTTTCTTTGAAGTTGCATAAACAAATTTTTATTTTTAAAAGATATCAAAAAAAATTTCCGCCTTATATGAGATTGATTAAATCATTATTGGTCAAGGTTGTTTATTATGAGAGAAATATGTTGTGTGGCCATCCTTGGCCATCACTGTTGATGAAGCATCCATTCATTTGGTTAGAGAACTTTGTTGATGTGTTGTGTTCTCAGTATACCATCGACTTCTATAGGATTTGAGTCCTGTAGGGCTGTCCTCCTGTACAGCACAGTTGCACTGTTCTCACTTTAAGGATGACATTGAGGCTCAATATCAGTCTGGATATCGCAGTCATTTTCTATTTGTTGCCAGTCCCTTCTACCAGTTCCCCTTTCTAACACTTATTGATGAGCGCCTCTTCTCAAAAGCACAGCACTCAATGAAAATAATAAAACATTTTTGACGTCATACCACTCCGTTTATGCTGTGCCATAGTTTCGGGTCTGTCTGCTCTGAGGCCTGCCGTTTCCAATGCAGGTCGCGGTCAGAAAATTGCGGCGAAAATTCCTTAAAACCCATCCGTCGCTGGTATGAATAATTTCGTTACCATGCTCGTTAATTGTTAGCTTGCTCACTTCAGAATTAACCTGTCAGAATCAGTGTGCTTTATTGTGTGTTTGTTGTTATGGTGTGGTTCCCCCACTCCCTTCTTGCATAATCACATTTTGAGCCTCTTTTGTTTTCATTTTTTGCTTTTATCTTGGTTTTTTATCAGGGTCGTTTTATTAATATTCTATTTGTTTATTTGCTTGGTTATTTTGAATTATGAAAATGGTTCTAATTAACTATTATGTTTAATTTTAGTTATTCGGTTCAGGAGAGCCCCTCTGCGACAGAATAGACTTCGATGACCTCGGTGAGAATTTTTGATTCATTTTTGTTAATGTAACTAATTCTTATCTTGTTATTGGCGAACGATTCTTAGAGAATGAAAATATGATCTACGTGAAATTTTTCAAATTCTATCGATGTTATGACTTGATTCCAGTCAGTGCCAAATTAGTGGTGTTCGACACTCAGCTCGTCGTCAAGAAAGCCTTCTTCGCCCTTCTTAGCAATGGTTTGTATTGATTTACCTTGATGCTATTTTGTTCAGACCTTCCTTCTGGTGCATAATCAAGCTATTAATTCTAGTTTTAACATAGCTCAGTTTTTTGCTAGGTATAAGTCTGTTCCTTAACTTAATCATCTTTTTAAAAATGGTTAAAAGGACTGTTGGGTCGCTTATTGGGTATATTTTCAGGTTTACCTGGTTATTTTTTGTCACGCTCCTTTGGATAATTAATTCTAGTTTTATATCTATCTGGAGTAAGGTTAATTTAGTCGGTAATTTAGGTGACATTCCTTTCACTTTTGCTAATCGATTGATCGGAAAATTCCTAAAAAACAAGTTTTTAGTAATTATTCTAACCTTTTGTCAAATTGAATTATTAATGAATTATGGCTTTTTGCCCGGTGCTCCGATATCTAGGTGTGAGAGCGGCACCACTCTGGGAGAGTACTAAACAGGAGTTCGTGGGAATGCTCACCATAACGGACTTCATAAACATTTTACGAACTTATTACAAATCGCCACTAGTAAAGATGGAAGAGCTCGAGGAACACAAATTGGAGACCTGGAGGAGTATGACATTACAATTTCTCTTTATGGCGTCCCCTTTCAATCGCTAAATAATTATTTGCTTTTTCTCTGTCTTTTAGTTTTTGTTTTGCACTCTATTTATGTCTATTCGTGTCTTAAAACACATCTTTAGTTTTGTTTGTTTTTGAATTATTTTTATTATTTCTATTGTTTTGCTATTTTACTGACGAACCCCTTAATAAACGCCAGTTCTCTCTCTCACTCACTCAGAATTAGTCTGAATTTGACTTAAATTTAAATTAAATATTAATTGAATTCAATTGAATCCATAATTAGTTACGTTTTGAAGGTTTTTATGGTTTTTAAAAATAATCTATCATTTGATCAGAATTTTGAGGAATTATTTTTTATTCATTTGTTTTGACGTGATTTTAATTTTTGAATTATCACTGATAATATTCCCCACTTTTTTTTGTTTACTCACTACTCATATGATTAATAAACGTCAGGGGTTTGAGTGTATTATTGTGAACAAACTATGTATTTGTTTGTTAAGTTTAACGAAATTCACTGTATTTTCCATTAATTGAGTGTTTGTTTAGGAATTCGTGACTTAGTTATGAACCGAAGCCTTAGTTTTTAGAGAAAATCACTTTCGATGTGAAGATTAACACTTTTTTCATTGCCTTTCTCTCTATTAAACTATCGGGGATTTCAGGCAATTGATATTTTTAGTACAGATTTATATGCAAGATTAGATTTTTAGACGTTTTTATAGGTAATTTTGAATTATTGGTTTGAATACATATTTTGCTAACATTTCCTTAAATTTGAGCCCAAAATAGTCTTTTCCTTCAATAGTAGACAAAATGACAATCAATCTATTCTTGTAATTTATTCCCAGTAGTTATATTCAAGTCAACTCTGTCTGCATCTTTATTCCTTGTTCAGATTTAATTGGTCTGTTTTGTTCAAAAAGAAAAATTTCATAGTTTAATTAATTCTTGGTTCAGGTTTTGCACAGAATATAACATGAAATTCAATCTAAACTATCATATTTTGTCCGCAAAAAACGAGTATTTCATTAATATTTTAAATTAGTGAAGGCCAAGCTCCCAACCGTTTTGGCTATCCCTGTTATTATCTAAGAAATGATTTCTATTTCTATACAAAAGTCAAAACTGTAATTAAATTTCGGTTTCAACTCTCGATTACTATAATTATGGTTTAAATACAATTATCAAGGATAAATTATCATGACCAAGCTCCCTCAGCATAACCGGAAATTCCCTTATCTCCATCTTGGTCATTCGGCCAATTAGTCTATACATTGTTTTTAAAGTATGAAATTGTTTATAATTTAATCAAGCTAGGTTTCTCCTCATCAGTCTTAAATTAAGTATGGAATTTACCATGCTAATTAGGAAAATTCCTTGATTATAATTTACTTTATGTGTAGCCTGTAATATGAAGCAATGTTGCGGTACCTGCTTATTAATTGATCCAGGACAAGAACAAATGATCATTATTTGCCTCCTTTTCGTTGACCTTGAGTCATTAGATCCTTTCATAGTGCTGTTCAAATGTGCTCAGCATATTTTTTGGCTGACTTACAATTTGAACATTTTTTGAATTTCTTCTCTCGTTTTCTCAAATTTAATTAAAAATAAAATTCTTTTGAAAAACATTTGAAATAAGAGTTAAAAACTATTTAAACATTTAATTAGAATTTCTTCCAAAAATTATTGTTTGTCTGACATTTATGTCAGGGATGAGCAGAAAATTCATCAAAAATATTCTCGGCTTAAAATTTCTGTATTATTCACTTTCGAATTTAATCCTGGGTTCAAACATGGAGATGTTAAGCCCATGTTAACCTTCAAAGATTAAATGAATACCTTTAAGCTCATGTTCTTGATTAACTTGAATTAACTTAATTGCATTCTTGTTTACCCCTGACAAAAGCTGAGACCTCAATGAACATTCTAATGAACATTTCTCACTGTAGATGTGCTAAAGGAAGACCACCAAGTACAACCACTAGTCAGTATCGGTCCGGACGATAGTCTATTCAACGCGATCAAAATGCTGATCCACAACAAAGTGCACCGGCTGCCAGTGATAGACCCGGAGACGGGCAATGTGCTCTACATTCTGACCCACAAACGAATTCTGAAATACCTGTTCCTCTATTATTACAATCGACTTCCAATGCCCTCCTATTTGAATAAACAGTTAAAGGAGTTGATGATCGGCACCTATGAGAACATCGCTGTTACCACCACAAATACGCCACTGATCCTGGTGCTGCACCAGTTCGTCGAGAGAAGGGTCTCTGCTCTGCCTGTGGTGGACAAGCGGCTCAAAGTGGTGGACGTCTATGCAAAGTTCGATGTCATACATTTAGCCGCTGACAAGACGTACAACAATCTGGACATCACTGTGAAGAAGGCGCTCGAGCACAGGGATCAGGCCGAGCGGGTAATCAAATGCACAATGAACGACACTCTTCATCAAATTCTGGAGAAAATCATTCAGGCGGAGGTTCACAGGATCGTTGTGGTCGATGGCGAGGACCACGTAATCGGCATTATATCACTGTCCGACATACTGTCGTTCCTAGTGTTGAGGCCAGTCGGCCTCGAGCGCAAAGACATTCTAAACTGTGACAAGTTAGTGGAGGAGACCGCCGAAGAGGTCACTAACGATAGTGACGCCACTCAAGACAATGATCAAAGCCTTAGGCCATAAGAAGCGCCGGCCTTTTGCCCAGCGCTCAGACAACCAATTGATTTATGGCTTTGTTGTCATCTCTTCATTTTGATCGCGACTTCTTTTGTGTGAATTGTGTGTTGGTATGTGTTGGTTGACGGAGAAGTAGAGGAATAATCAGTGAATTAATTTCTAATTATACAAGTGGTTCGACTATTATATTAATGGTCGGCATATTTGTGGCCAAAGATTATGCGAATGGAATGTATTCATCTGACTATTTATATCTTACTTTGAATTATCTGACCCTTTGATTGATTGCAAGAACAGATTTTTTTGTGGGCTTTTGTTTTAATGATAAAAATATTTGTTTTGATGGATGACTTGAAAGAGTGCTTCTAAATCAGTGATACAACGGTCCGTCGCTAAGAAGACATGTGGTGTTCCCATTGAGGAAGTGTTTGTGTGTGTATCACATGATTAGGTTCGGAATCGATTTATTCGTTTCTTTCCAATAGTCTATTGTTTTATAACTATTTTGTTTAAAATTATTTTTGCGTTTTTTTAGTGTAAATAACTTTTTTGAAATATTATGTGAAATGAAATTCAAATGAAATGAAAAAATAACTATTAATTAATTAATTAACGAATAGAGGAACTGATTGGTCGCACAAAATGACCACAACACACATTAATTGCCAATAATTATGATAACGATTAAGTTTATTTTAATAATTTAATTAATTTAATTAATTTAATTTAGTAATTAATAACAAATGTTTTAATCAATTTTCTTCGATTTATTTGTCTATTGTTTTCGAGGGAAAGCCATCACTAAGTGATGAAAAGACTAATTGATTGTTAAAATTATTAATTGAAACTATATTTTAAAAACAAAACACACAATTAAAATGCGAATGAGATTCTAATAACGACGAGTAATAATCGAATTTTATTTGTTTTTTGTCTTACGACAAGTTTTTGGGTTCACCCGATACTTTGTAATTATGAATAAGGCTGTGATTTGACACTCGACACAACACTACACTCACAGACACAAAACATTAAATAATCAGATGAATGAAACTGTACTCTAATTGTATGTAAATATAAGTTTTTTGATGTAAATTAAGTGCAAAAATTGATTTCAGGCTTTTCACAATTAGTCTCAGTGTCCGTTCAATCGGTACGCAGTCTTTGGTTCAGTGTTCGACCCTTTTATGTCATAGGCTAAGCCTGTCATTCATAGCGTTCAGGATTTAAATGTTTTAACCTCACTTATTTTTACTAACACTGGTCAATAAAGAGTTTTGTTCTGGTCAATTCAAGCTCAATAAGGGAAGAAATTAATGATTGACCGTGAACTTTTTAGAATGGCTAGTCTTTATAATAAAACAATCAGGTTCAGCTAACAACTGTTGTAAGTGATAACTTCAGGGACTATTTATAAAGTTCAGACTATAACTTCTGTGTACTCATCCCTCAGCACAACGTACTGATTGAAAGAACACTGACATTGATTTGTATAATACATGTAATCCTCGAGGACAAAAATTAAAAATAATTTTCAGATTTTTAGTTTAGATAAGAAATGTTTGGATAGAAATTGTTTCCACAAAAATCAATGTAAAGAAATTAGTGTTAAATAAGTTTCTATAAATATATTAGACTTTTGTTTTGGTAATTTTTCTTTTTCCTACAAATCATTGCCAACAAAAATCATTAATCATTTTCCTTTTGTCTTCTTTTTTGTACGCTTTTGACCCTTTCCTTCTTATTTCCTTGCATTCGCTTTTTAAACACTAGTCATCATTGCCTGTGCTATTGGTTTCCCTCTCATTCTATGCATTAATCATTACGTACTAAAAGACGCCATCAAAAAAACCCATTTCTTAGCTTACAATAGGTATCAAAATCACCAAGGGGATTGATGGAAAACCCCTACTGTCGGAGAAAATGGCACCCCCATCCCCGCAAATTTTTGGGGGATTTAAGATTTTTCGCGGTTTAAGGGATTCAGCGTTTTGGAAAATCCCTCCCTTCGATCCCCCTGAAATCGAAAAGCTTGGTGATACCTGGTTTACAAGAATTCAACTCTTAGTTTAGCTTTTAATCCATTTTAACTAGATAATTGTATAATCTATTTAGGGTTTATTTTTAAAAATTCTTGCTTACCGTATTCGCGCGCATTCCGATGGATGACTATCTTATGTTAACTCAAGTTTTACCACGTAACCAAGCCCATTTTATTGTCTTGGCTTGAGATGAGTACGAATACGGTATTTATATTTAATCGTTTACTTTTTATTTTGGCAAAAAATATTACCTCAAACCTCGTTTTACATGAACTGTTCTTGCTTATGAATTATATATATTTTCGATTAATTATATTAATAATTATTATTGAATTAATTAAGACTTACTTTTTAGTCAACTTTTAATTAATTAAAAGAATTTATTATCAATTATATGATTATATTATATAAGAATATATTGGAATAGAATTTTGTCGGTGAAAATAAAACTATTTATATAAATTATATAAATATATAGATATTGTATAAAAACAAATGAAATAACGTATTAAAAAAAATTGAATAACTTTTAAGACTTTTAACTTTGTCTATTGATTTAAAAATTTTAACTTTTCATTTACCCCTGGTAAATGATTTTCAATTGTTTATATCAAAATGAAGCGAAGAACTCTTAATTGAAGCTAACCTTTGAGATCAAGAGGGTAGACCCTTTACCCCCTAGAACCGAAAAATCCTATAATTCCCCCCCTAGAAATCAAAGCGCTGAGGAGCAATGGTCGCCGCGCGAAGCTCGACGGTCATTTTTCCGCCAATGGCCGCAATTTTTTGGCCATTATGTCCGTTATTTTTGGTAATTTCGCCGAAAAAACGGATTTATATTAAATTAACGTCTATTTAAACTATATTTAAGCGTTTAAACTGGTTTAAAGCCGTATTTAGACTTGAAATCGGCCGTTTTCGTTCAATGGCGGCCATGACATCTCGCTGCAAGACCCCCCCCCTTGAAAATTTCACAATACCACCCCTTAGACCCCCTAGAGCCTCGGAGCTTGAAGACCCCTGCTTTGAGATACAGGCGCTGATTCTCCTTCTGGTGGCCTTTGAAGATAGTGGTGAGCACCACATTGAAGGAGTCGTCAATGACTGTAATGGGGACGACATAAGAGTATTTTATAGCAAATATGTGATCAGTCTTGACCAAGATCAACTGAATAATGTCTGAAATTAATGTCTGAAACTGATAACTCTTTTATCAAAATAAGAATGAATTTTGTAAACAAATAGTATTTTCATTCATTGTTTGGCTTTACTATCAAATCACGTGACATCATTAGAGTACAGAAACGTGAAAACATTTGTAGAAAACACTCATTGAGAGCAACACAAAACCTCAACAAAAACTAACACAAACAATCAACAAACCGATGAAATTCAATACGAGTACAATATCTGAATAATTTTTGTTGAAACAAACCATAGAAAAAAGTCGAAAAAATCAATAGACTTTTCTCAATCCATTGTAATTGTCTGCCAAAACCGTCAGAAATGGCGGCGAAAAAGCCGTCTTTGGGTGTCAAAGACTTCAACGAACTGATCTCTTGTCACCTCTGCAAAGGCTATCTGATAGACGCCACCACAATCATTGAGTGTCTCCACTCCTGTAAGTAGATAACTGGCCATTGCATGTCATTCCTCTCAACACACAATAATAAACACTGTTTGACACAAACAACACAACTTCACTTGTTATCACCGCTTCTTTTAATGGTATTCCTCTTTATCCACAGTTTGCAAGACGTGTATAATAAACCACTTCGAGTCCAATACACCGAAGAGCCGGTTCTGTCCCCGTTGTGACAATCAGATCCACAAAACTAAGCCAAAGCTCAACATTAGAAGCGATCCCACACTTCAGGACATTGTTTACAAATTAGTTCCCGGACTCTATAAAAGTGAGCAAAACTGCGCCCCTCTGCGCCCGCCTCCTCTCTGATGGCCGCCCCTACCATTAAACTAACCCTTAAGTCCAGAATATGAGTTTTGACCCAGTCAAAACTGTCAAAACTTTGGGCCAAAACTCATCCCTTTTTGACTGAAAGACCTCTCACCGATCCATTCCCAGAGGGAGAAGCGGTCTAACAATCGATAAAAACTTCTAAACTAATCTCATTTAATTTCAGATGAAATGAACCGAAGAAAAGAGTTTTATTCCAAAGAACCAGAAAG
>JAQGAR010000357.1:0-16511 GCA_034697865.1 Oribatida sp. | reverse complement strand
CTTCGGTTTCAATGTCATCGAAATTGTCCGTCGAATTCATTATCGATCGATGGCTTTGTCTTCAATATAACCAAATAAAAGTTCCAAAGATTTGATTTGAGGTCAGATCTGATAACATTTTGATACGTATTTTACAAATAAGAGGAAAATATTATTTTAAAACTATTTTTATATTTGACTCACATTTCAATTGGTTTCAAGTTTTCCCAATTTTTAATGATTTTAATTATCTTTAGCTATAATTGGATTTGTGTCTCAAAGAATACTTATTAAACTAATCTTTGATTTATAAAATTAAAAACCCCTTGTACAAATAAACCAGAAATCATATGTTTTTATATTTTTAATACATTCGTAACACAAAATACGTTTTGATATATTATTTAAAGATAATATTTAAAGATTTACTGTCCGACAATTTGTCCGCATTCGATAGAGATGTGGTCCAAACAGTTACGCAATGTCAATTCCACAAAAATACACCAAGGTAAAAAGACTCACCAGTTGATTTAATCAATCGATTTAATAATTTTGTGTATTTAATCTCTATCTGTTGGAAGGAGAAGAAAAATTCTCAAAAGTTTCAGAATTTTTTTTTATTCAAGGCTAGCCAAGGGTATATGCCTTTTACCCCTAAAACCGAAATATCCTTAAATACCCCCTAGAAATCAAAAAGTTCCGAAGAAAAAACCCTAAAAATGGCGATTTTGCCATTTCGATAATTAACGGCAAAACCGTATTTAAAATCAAATTAAAGTCAATTTTACTGGAATACGACATTTAAACCGGTTTAAACTCCAATTAAATCGGGCATTTCCGGTTAATGATTAGCCCGGGCTAGACACTCCTGAGAAAATAGAGTGAAGATTGCGCCATACTTGCCCTAACACCCCTCCCCCAGAGCCTCGAAGCTTGGCTACCCCTGGTTTATATTCTGTCGATAAAAGATGATAAAATTTTTGCGATTAAAATAAACAGAATATAAACAAAAAGTTTATTATGTATTTTTTAAACCAATTTATTATAGTCGAGGACAAAGGTCATAAAAATGGTGTTGAACTTAGAATAAATTTTGATCCATGACAAAGTTCTTGAGAGTTTAGTCATCTTAATTTTTACAAATTCAATTTTATTTCTACGATTTATCTTCAAAACCGAATTTAGACGAATTCAGTTGAAAATTAAGTTATTTTTTTTTGTAGCATTAAAACCTGGGATAGACATCCACGTAGAGTCCAAAATCAAAACAATAATATCTCCTTCTAAAGACTCGGAGCTTTGCCTTCCCTGTTTCAAATATTAACTTGAAAATTAAATATTAATTGTCAAATGTTAATTGAATTTTGATTTAGTAGCTAGCCAATTTTGAATCAAAACATTAGTTTTTAGTTTTTTTAAAAGTAGAATGAGTTGACCCGAGTCATTTTTACCTCATTGAACTATACCAGGGGTCGCCAAGCTTTTCGATTTCAAAACGAAAAATCCCTAAAAACCCTCAAAAAAATCGGTAAAAATTTGCCGCCTCGCTCCGTTTCGCGGATAAAACCCGAGTTTTTTTTCGAAAATTTCCCGAAAAATATGGCAAAAACCCAAAAAACCCAAAAAAAAATTTCGCCTCGCTTCGCTCGGCGAGGGGGACCCTGAGGGCTTCGCGTTCAGTGGGGATAAATCGCAATTTTCTCGGCTCAGGGGGGTTCCTAATATACCCCTTGGTGACCTTTGAACTATACATAATTTTTTCCTGAAAATTGAGATCATTTTGAATGGCATCCCTCAGCACAGTCTTATACAAAATTCCATTAATAAATTGATTAAAGTTTTGATAATTAAGTGAATGAAAGAGTTTATTGACTTTATCTGAAATTGCTTTAATTATTGTGATTAAAATCTACCTTGGTTACATTTTAATTATTTGCTTTGATAATCCTAAGGTTGAGTTGGAATTTGAACCAAAAGATATGACAATCAGTACTTACGCCGAAATGACTGTCATTTTAATTGAGTGTTAAGATTACGGGTTACCAGACTTTGGGAGGGCAATTTAGGGGGTATTTTTCAGTTAGAGCTCATGGAGATCTAAAGGGTATTATAAAACTAGGGCTTTATAAACTCACTTGGGTGATCCCTGGTTAAGATTTAACGTTAAACTGGTCTCCAATTCAAATGAATTCAAACGACAAAAGAGAACGAAATATGCTTTGGTTTTGGAAAAATGACAATTTTTGTTATCGATTTTTGCTTATCTGTTATAATAAAGTCAATACAGAAGTGAACTGCAAAATGAAAATCTGTTAAATTGTGAGCTCCGGTGAAACACTTGAAAACAGACATTGTTTTATCTTTCATAATAAAAAGTGAATGTTAGCCACAATTTCAGTTCACTAATGATTTATGCATTTGTTTTCATTATAAAACTCGAATTAGAAATGTTTTATTCGTTAAAAGACTTTACGCCTTATATTAAATAATATTAAGTTTTAAGAATTTTAATGAGTTTCAGAAGAATTTGTTCAAAATTTATAAAAAAATTCTTTAATACTAATAAGTTTTGATGGAATGAATTGTTGAAAAGAATGTGTTTGAATCGTCAGATTTGGTGTCATCTAGCAATAGGCTTCTCCTGTTTTGGACTATTCCTAATAACAATTGGTATAATTCTGAGAGTGATCTCAAATTCCAGCTCTGATTTCACACAAAAGACTCTTTTGGTGGCAAAGGTACTGACAATTGTGGGCAGTATTATCATTATATCAACAAAACTATTTCTAATATCAATGATTTGTGTCTCAAAATTTAAATGTTTCTCAAAGACTGATCAAAAGTCAAGAAAAGAATTGAAAAGTTTGAAAGTATTGCCTAAAAAAAGTAAATGCAGATACGACAGACAACTGTCAGGCAGTGTTTCAGCACAAAATTGGTCATTCCATTCAAGTAATGACTTGAAATCATCGCATCAATTATTAAATGAGCCGAACATTCCTGAATGTCGACTGCAATCCAATCGAGAATATGATCTCTGACTCAAATCTTCATCCAATCATTGGAAGTGATTTCATTTGAAAACATTTTCCTCTATTTTCTGCGATCGTTTAAAACAATTATCTTTTTTTTGAAAATTTGTTTTATTTTCAAATTTAATTACAATAAATAGAATTTTTCTTAAATTATAGCCAAAACCTATTTTAAGGCACATTTTAAAGCTTTAGTCAACATTTTAAACATTTTAAAGCTTTACCTTATAACTATTTATTAACAAAATATAAGCAAATTTTTGGATTCATATAAAAATACAAAGACTTGTGAACTAATGCTTTAAAAGTTGATCTGAGTTTGACATCAAAGCAGATGAATCTCTTGTTTTTTAAGGCTTCCATTTTTCAATATAGACTTCAATTGAAATTTTTCAGAACTCTGTGTTTGAATTCCATTATTTTGAATGTAAATCATTGGATTATTTGTGTTTTTCACAGCTTCCATATTATTGCAATAATTATTCATTTGTTGTCGGCTTAAGTCTCCGAAGTTTGTTGAATCCATTCCATTGTTCTGACAAATCCAATAAATTTTATTTAATCAGTTTTTTTTATTAGAAAACAGGAGCAGACATAAGTGTAGGCAATACAGGTCTCAGCCAATTCATCACAAAACAAATAAAATAGATAAATATTTTCTTAAAGAGGAGTCGACAAGGTCAGTGACCTCAGGGAATTTTCCTTTCTTAAGAGAAATACATTAACAGTATAAAATTGGCTGTAGAATTGATCATTTTGTATTAATTTGATAAATCAAATGATATGCATGCTTAAGTCAAAATATCAGTTAAATCCTTCATATTACCATATTACGGTGGATTCACAACTTGCTTTATAAATAAACGATGTATAAATAATTGAACCATTTAGAGAAAACTCATGTTAAGGAAAGAAAATTTCCCGAGGTATACCGGCAATCCTTAAACTCACTTTAAACATGCAGCTTAAGTTTAGAACATAGTGCATAATTATCCAGAATATTGGCCTCAAACCTTTTAAATGCCTGCCTGAAAAAATTTAATGTAGTTAAGGAAAGAGAGATTACTTACATCTATGATTGGGTTTTTGATTATATCGGGACAATTGTCTGTCCCCAATATGGTATTAGATATACGTTTGGTTGGTTTAGATTTGTGAGAATCGGTGAGCAAAACACGGGCGACGGGTTGTACGGATGACGAGGACGAGTCTAATTCTGTCATAAGAAGAACTTCGCAGCGTTTGTTAGCCTGGTCTGAGATCGGCATTAAAGTGGCCGTTAAAGAGACATCTTCTTCGCTAAAGGCTTTCATAAGAATAGGAGTGCCGTTCGGCTTATGTTTTGCTTTTTTATCATTTCTTCGACTTTTATTGTGTTTTTTCCATTTGATATAACAAATAACGAGACTTACATTTAATATGATTAGAATGAGTCCCAAAACAAAGACAATTATCATAATTATTGTGGAAATGTATTTGTTGTTAGGATTAGAATTGACTGAATTGAGTCCATCAATGAGTGGTTCACTCGAATCAAATTCTGTTGCATACGTCCAGATGTGTATTGAATTGTTTGTGTCTTTGAGATGAGTCTCTCCGAAGCCATTAAAAGAAAAGACATCAAAGACATACTGAGAACCGGTCTCTAATCCATTAATTAGAATCCAATTTTTGTCGGTCTCTTTCACCTCATAATTGTTTGTTTGGATTTTGTAATACTTAATCCTAAACGACTGTTTCACTCCTCCGTCAAAGCCTGGGCTCCAACTAAAAAAAGCGCTGTTGTGTGTGATATTAATGACTTTGATATCGTTGGGTGGATCAGGTTTTCCACGTTTTCTTAATTTGATGTCTGTTTCTGTCTCTCCCTTTTGGTTGTGTGCAATACATTTGAATGATTTATTCAGTTCCCTATCAGTTATGCGTTTTATAGTCAAAGCGCTTTGGAATACAGTCTCAGAGATTTTCTTTCTCTCCAAACTATACCCAAAATATTTGATATTATTGTTACCGAGGCGTTCATCTTCAGAGCTTACAAGTTCTGTCTGATCGACCATCCATTTAAAGTGAACATTAGGAACGCCGGTAGCGCTGCACACTAACTTTACGTTCTCTGTCAATTCTGTGCCAACTATTTCTGTTGTCATGTTTGCAATAATTTCTGGTTTTGTTTTTATAAAAATCTTCACTTTTTGGAGCACTTCTTTTCCAATACCATTATTCGCTAAAATGTATAATAATATCAATTATGAGTAAAATTCAGACATTTATTTGATTCTCAGAAAGAAATTCTAATGATATGAATGAAAGAAGACTTCAATAAAAATCCACTTTAGAAGCGTTCCATTAAAATAAGAGATTTTCAAATTCTTTTCAATGACATTAGAGTTAGAATATTATTGCTTAAAAGCTTAGATACAAACCCCGACATTCATATTCTCCAACATCCTTATCTGAGCTGACGTTTGAAATCCATAGTGTAGACCTTCCCCTTTCGATTTTTACATTAATTCTACTGTCTCTCATTAGATTAGTCTTTCCTTCTCGTCTCCATTCAATCACTTCATCAGTCATTGGGTTTCCGACAGCCATACAGAAGAGAGACACCGATTCCCCCGAATCAACAAATATGGTCTTCGAAATGTCCACAATAATGGGCTCGACTTTAAGACAACAAATATTATATTAAATTATTTTCATGCGATCCGAGAACTACTTACACAAAACATTTATTAAAATAGTAGTTTTAGCCAAACCCTGACTATTAGATGCCTGGCAGTCATATTCACCGGAGTCTTCTCTCAACACATTTTTGATGGTAAATACAGAACCTTCAGTTATCATCTGATGGAATCTTTGAGTTGATCTATGAGTTGTTAGTGCGTTAGACATCTCTGTCGTTATTGTGTCCGATATTTCGAGAAGAGGAAGACTGTCTTTTGTCCAAACATAAGATATGAGTGATGGATTGCCTCGAGCACTCAGATTAACACTAATATCTGAGCCTTCAATTACATCGAACTTCTGAAGAGGCGGCGCCACAAACTCGGGCTTATCTTTGATATTATTTAAATGTAAGAATCGATGAAATACTAATTTAATTATTCAAAACTCACATAAGACTTGAAGAGTGACATTAGAAGCGATCGATTTGTTGAGCAATTGATTAAAGGCTTCGCAAGTGATAGCACTTCCGTCGTCTTTGGCGCTTACATCCAATTGAAGCCTATTTCTGGAATTTTTGCCGCCGAAAGGAATATCCATTTGTGATACTCCATCGTACATTCCATTAATTTTAATACTATTTATTTTCCAAAAGAGATCACACATAGGATTACAGGGACCAGAATCACAAACTAGGCTAACAGTCTCTCCATTTTTCGGATATTTTGGTTTTAATTTGATTGCAACCGAGTCTGTCATATAAAATACCGAAAGTTTGATTGAAGTGGTCAGTGGTCTGGAAGTGGCCGTATTTGACGCCTCGCACTTATAAGTAGCACCATTGTCAGAAGACTGTGCCCTTATCACTAATTCACTGGAAACTCCACTTCCAGTGATTGTTGTTAACGCACTTATTTGTCTATCAAGAAATGCTTCGCTCCCAACACTCATCACTTGCCACCGAAGAGTTGGCAAAGGATTGCCTCCCATTGAAACGCCTGTCAATTAAATGTTGTAAACTTTTAATTATATTTCAATGAATTTAATTAACGCTTTTTAGGCACACATTTAGAAAACTCTTGACTTTGATTTTTCTTTTATTTGAAAAAAAGTTTAAATTGAATTGAGATCTGAGCTGACAATAATTGTTTGAGAATTCAAATAAAGGGCTAATCACGGATTTCCCCCTTTCCATTACATTAACTTTTAGTTAGAGAAGAGTTGTATTTTACACGAATCTTTCAGTCATTAGTATTAGGTCTCCCTTTCATTATTTCTTTTATATTTGTGTCCATTGAAGACATGGGGAAGAGTTGGCAATTATTTTGTTTGAAAGACTTTAATTTTATGGCCACAAAAGTTAATACTCGGATTCAAAACATTTCAAATTTAATTCTTGCCTTACATTGAATACTCAATACTGGAAATGGAAAAACTCGTAAAAAGGAGATATCTTTTAGAGTGAAAAATTGATAAAAATAATCGACGCCTCACTTCAGTCAATAATATATTTTTCCTTTGGCTCTAATTTTGTTCTTCAATTCACTTTTCAGAGAGGATTCACACAAAGAAAAAGCATTTTTTTTAAAGGTTTAGAATAAATAAGTGATTAAATAATTATTTGGGTTTTGGAAACATCTGATGCCTTTGGAGTGGAATAATATGTATGTTCCTTATTTGCAAAACAAATTGAAGCTAGATTCCTCAATTATGTATGAATTTTATTCAGATATGAAAATGTTTTTATTGAAGCTTTTTTGACGTAAAGATGACATTATTTTAACACTAAAAACAATTACAATTATTTGATATTTATTTCCATTTTTGGTTTGAGTGGAGAGAAAATGTCGAGAAATAATTGATGGAATACTTGAGAGGAAAATATCATTTCTATTGATTCGATTCATAAACCATTTGATATAATTTGATGAAAAATTTTTCATATGAATAATTCATGAGAAAGAAAAAGGTTTTCTTCCAAAAAGAGTAGATTTTAAATTAGATTTTGCCTACTTTTGACACATTTTAAATGATAAACGCATACAAAACCAAAATGATTGCAATCTTTTTCAAAAGACTCACATTTAAATCTATAGAGTTCTCCGGCCGCTAAGTTTGTTCCTTCTTCATAACCGATGATATATGGCGCTCCGGGAGGGTCTGACCATTAGATCAAAATAAAGATATGACAAATGAAACTTTTATTCGATGTAAATGTCATGAAAATTGTTTTAAAGTGAGTTATGTTTAAATACTTACAAAGAATATCGATATTAAATGATTGAACGATTGTTTCGCCCAAACTTTCAGAGAATGCAGAACAGGACACCTCTTTTGAATTGTGGTCCTGACTCGACAAAGTCAAAGTAATGTTCGAGCCACTCATCCAACCCTCTTTCGTATCTACAGACCACGAGCTTTGAGGCAATACTATTCGGCCTTAAAACAAACAAATGTTAACTTCAATTAAAATGATTTTTTCATTAAAATTGATTTAATTCATATAATCAAATATAAATTGATTGAAAAATCGGATAAAAATACAATTTATTCAAGTAATTTTATTAATTTCAATGTGAATTGGCCACATTCACCATTTGTTTTTAATGGTTCATGCATAAGATCAACTAGTTAAATTTTAAATTCTAATTTATCTAGAGGCCGGTTAAGTTTGGTTCGCCAGGGCATGGTTCGCCAAGAGGGGTCACTCCTAAACCCCTGATACCAAAAAAATTAGAAACCCAATGATTGGACGGTAAATGGAGGGTTACCCTTGATTTGCACGATTAGAATAAAATGAGTACTCATTTGATTTGCACAAATAACTTCACACTTTTTTATCCAAATGACAATTGACTCACTCATTACAGAATTGGTCGACAGATAATAAAGTAATAGTCATTAATATTCACAAAATCTAATAATTGCATAAATATTTAGATTGAAATTGATCGAAGATATCGAACAGCTTTTGTTATGAATCTTTGTAATTTTTTTCTTCTTATCACTGAAAACTTATTATTGATAATTGTATTAACAAATGTTATGTGCTTTAGGCTGTCATTAGGGCTTAATTAACAATGAACCCAAAATGAAGTAATTGTAGAGTGGATTAGATATATGATCTATCAACGTTTTCAGCAGGGATGAGCTTGGTCTTCGATCTCAGGGGTAAATTCAGGGGGATTTTCAAACTCGATCTCAGGGGGTTCAGGTAGGGGATAAAATGATTTAGGGCCTAAATGTTTTCAAACCTCAGGTGGGATTTTTGGCAAATTTCGATTTTAAGGGGTGGGGGAATTTTTAGAAAATCCCCCTTGCTCATCCCTGGTTTTCAGCCTGGATTCACATTCAATGAACTCATATCTAAAGATAGTCTGCTCTATTTGTAGCACTAAGAGACGCACTGATTAATTGAATGCATTTCTATAATTTATAAGTCAACTTTATCCTTAAAGACCGATAATAAATATAAGCAAGCAATATTCAAACCACTAAATATTTTATTATAGTTATAATATTTTAAAACATTTGACGCCAATTATATGGCAGTTATCCATAAAAATTTGATGGATTCAAATTAGTCGTTTACTCCCATAAGAGACTTTGATGGATTAACTGTCAAATGCATTACTCACTTCTTCTGTTTTTGCTCAACATTAAAGTTAACTAGATTATATATTATATTAAACCATTTAATAAGAGATTTCGTTTGTATTCGAAATCATTTATTGAAAGTTACTATAATTAATAAGAATCAGAGTCTAAATCAACAATTAATAATTAACATCCATTCAGTTAATACAAAACAGTTTATGAAGTATGAATGTCTTAAAATAAAATGCAATTGTTCTGACCGTCAATATTCCACAAAATCTCTGAACTTGGATTTGCCGGTCCGGCTAAACACATAAGAGGTATGGAGTCACCAATTTTGCCCTCTTTTGAACCGATAATTTCCACTTTGACTGCAGGAACTGAAATATTTGATTAGAAGTTAACTAAGTTTTCATTATTTTATGGCAATAATAAGAAAATAAAATCATTGGAATTAACATTCATTAGTTAATCGCAGAAATAATATTAAAAGAATTGATCGATAAAAGAGATTTTATTTGAATATTTAAGAAATCTTTTAGGAATATGTTGGAGTGGATCAGAGGAAAAGGAGTAATTTGAAGAAAGGAGTTCTTACACAATACTTTGAGTTTTGTGAATGCAATTAAAGGATGAGTCGTGACATCATTAGTGGCCTCACATTTGTAAATTGCATTGTTATCACTCGGGCTTACAGTAAAGGAGAAAATATTGGTTGATTCGCGCCCACCACTGCTTGAGTACGTATTGTCTACTTCTTGAGATTCTTTGTACCAAATTCTGTGCCCAATATAAGTCTTAATTAATCGAATCAAACAAATTGTAGGCAAAGAGAATATACAGTTTAGCCAAAGGATTGCCACCAGAGCTAATGCAGGCCAAGTGCAGCGTATCGCCGACACTAATCACATCTCCAGATGTGTATCCCTCTATTGTGGGTAAACCGGGTGGATCTCAGATCAAATCAAAAAACATTAGTTACGCCTAATTTGTGTTAAATGGCTATCAATCAGTAGACATACAGAGAACGCTTAAAATGATGCTCGATTTTATTGGTTTGGTTAGCGCCGGGTGTTCCAACTGACAACTATATTTGACTCCTGTACACTCAGTTTAACTCAATTTAATCGATCGTTAAATTTGGATTCAAATGAATACCATTATCGTCGAGTTTCGTATAAATGTTGACAGCGCTGGAAGTGACCGACATCTTACCGAACGATCCCAAACCGTCTCTTATTTCTGTCGAATAGCTATCTTTAAAAAACAAAACCCAAACTCAATTCAATATCAATAAAAGAAGTCTTCAATAGATTTTATGTCTAGACTTCCAATACTCAGAAAATGTCATTAAAACAAACTTTTTTCTACAAAACAAATACTAATCTGTTGAGAAACAAAAGACGGATCATTTCAGTATTATGTGCTCTCATAACAATTGGTTACTTAATATTTAAAGAAATTTATAAAATACCTTTCAAAAGTGGGATAGAATTTTTGAACCATTTGATTTGTGTTGTTGGCTTGCTTGCAGTACTTGTATTGCAAATTAGCTTGATCCTCTCAGCCTCTTTCACTTCTAATATGATATTTGTGTTGATATGATTGGACTTTTGTTTCGTTGTATTGAAAATTAATGGTTTATTGGCTGATCGCAGAACTATGTCCTGAGGAGGCACTGAATTCCAGTAACAATTAATTAACACATAGTTAAGACATTAAATGCTTACTTAATTAATTATTAAAATATAACTTTAAATTAAAGAGTTTATAATCAATGAGAAGTTCTAAATGGGTTGGTTTAAAAAAGAGAGCCACCGTACACCCATAAAATTTTATGTTTGGAATGTTTGGTTCTTAAAAAGTGCCATTTTTTTAATCGCTCGACAAATATCATTGGAGTCAAATAATATTATATTTGGATGAAAAACCAGAACACTTTCAACAGATTTTTAATGTGTTAAATTATAACTGATAATGATACTTCTAAATAGGAATTTCTCAATTAATTCTTCTTACCAATTATTGGTACTAACAATATCAAAAATCCTGATAAAATTAGTGCTATTTATGCTTATAAAACTAGATCTGCAGGAAAAGTTTATGATGTGAATAAAAGTAATTTATTGGAGTAATTGTAATTAAGTTGTAAATGCATTCAATACATACCCAAAACACTGATGCGCGCGTTCGTACGAATGGCTCGATTATCCTTCGCTGGACCTATAAATTGGATGGTTTTCCTTTTGTTAACATATCGCATTAAAAAACAAAACAAAAATATTCGATAGTATATGGTTTTCAATTTTACAAATGTAAAAACAGCATTATCCAAATTGAAAAATCAAAATAATCGAGATGGATATCATTGAAAATAAAGTGAAACATACCGACTTGACATTCGAATTCACCTGCAAATTCAAATTTTATTTAATAGTAATTCAAAACAATTAAAAAGCAATTAAAGTGTTGAATACCCTCATCAAAAAGCTGTAGGTTTTTAATATTCAAATTATAGACTCCTCGCTGTACGTCAACAATCATAGTATATCTGGGCCAACCAGCAATCTCTGGATCGAAACCTAATCATAGGTTAGGCATAAATCGATTGAAAGGATAATCGAAATTCGATTCGGTTATTATGTCTTCATTTAATTCAATTTATAACATTTGTTGAAATATTGATTAATGCAAATTCAATCCAAATAATTAGGACATAAAAGACATTTTTTCACACTTTCACTCAATATCTCAATTATTTTCGAGAGAAAACCTATAAGATCTGTATAAAAGTTTTCAATGTACAAGTTACAATGAAAAAATTATGTCATTCATTAAAATTTATTTTTTTTGTTCGATACTTTCCTTGAATATTTTCCTTAAAAATCATGAAATAAATGGTTTAAATTTATTTTGTTTAGAGAGAACTTCAAAGCATATTCAGGATTTCCAAAATAACAAAAGACTAACAAAAATTGTTTCACCAATAAAATAAACTTTTAATTTTTTTAAAACTGCCTATGCTAGGTGAAAATTGAGATTCTTTATTTAATAAAGAATCCCAATTTTCACCTAGCATAGGCAGTTTTTTAAAAATTATTATAGATTTTCAATTCTTATCATAGATTAACTTGGCTATCTTTGTTTTGGTTCAAAGAGGAATTGCTTCATTGTTAGATCTTTAAATGATTCTATAAGAAACACTTGATCATAATGAACTTGCATATTCTTCAAAGCAGATCCACAAAACTCAGAAAAACTGCTGAATTGTTCTTATTTTGAGTAATAGCTCATGGTGGTTCATCATATTTCTAGATAATAAGTTAGCCAAAACTTATATAAAGTCTATGAGGCTATTGATTCCACTTATTCTATAATAAAAACATTTTTATATGAAATGCATCGACAGCTCAGCCCTTCTTTGAAAGCAAAACTGAATGGAAATGAAAAGACGAGCCGTTACTGAAAACACATAATTCAATGGAGTCTTCTCTGTCATACATTCCGTCATTCAATACAATGGTTTCGTTCGGTTAAAGCAAATATAGTTTAGTTTTGATACAAATATATTTCACTTATATTAAAGAAATAGAGAAAAACTGACGAATCAATAGCAGCTATGCACAGATTTTTCTCGAAACTACTGAACTATCGACGATTCATATATATGGCAAGTTAATATCATCACAACATTAGAGCACTTCCTATGGTTTACTTCATATTAATTTCCGATTCAGATATGAAAACCTAACTCTACTGATAACAAAATCTATTAGTTGTGGACATCAAATGCATGACTCGGTTTGTCATAAAACAATTATGAACAGGTTTATTACAAGAATAACTTCATCTTTTAAGTTTTCCACAATTTACTTTTGGTATAATGAAACCAGGAAACTTAGTATAAAATGTAGAATAGAATATTTCAGATGATAAATAATTAAAACTTTATAATTATTAATAAGTGACGAAAATGTTTAAACTTGTCAGTGTTGTCAGTCTGGGCTCTATTGATTGACCGCATTTAATGCAGAATTGTCGGACAGTGCAAATTATGTTTTAATATAGATCGCTTCTATTCTAATGTACCTGATACATTAATTATGATTTAATGGGAATAATTTGAAGAATTGATCTTGCTATGAGTTTTACAGCAAAATACAGTTTGCGAGAGAACTCATTTGATGCAATCATTTAATGCATTCATTGGATTTCAGGTTTTAATTGATGTCTTCATTAACTCTAATCATATATTTACTGTGTTTTGATATTTTCTCAGTTCTTTAGTCAGTGTTTTATTGAAGATAACTTCTCGTTGTGACTAATGTTTGCACAATTCGTCTTAAAAATCAGTTTTTCTAATCTCATTTCATAATGAATTGAGTATTAAACAAATGGATCGAGTTATTATAATTGAGGTAAATTTTACCAAAGATTGGTAATCACGGAATAAGCAAGTTTTCGATTCATAAGAGCGAAATGGATTTCAAAGAAATAAATTTAGTTTTGGTTCAAATAAATGGTAAATTTGTGTCAGAGTGTATTACTGAAAATAGGAATTCTATCGAATTTATATACAAAGCAAACAAAGAATCCATACCTAAAGCGAAACCATCTTTACTCCACTTTTGATTATTGAAAGCAATGAAAAGAAAACGTTATAAATAAACATTTGACGTTAGGACTAGTATAATGAAAAAGTGCCATAACACCTTGTGAGCAAAGTTTGAAAAATAAGAATCGATCAAAAGAAATTGCCGGGTTATTCGAAAAACTGACTGGAGACTAATTTAAAGCAATATAAGAGTAAATCGAATCTATTGGTGTGAATGGCAGACAACAAATATTGTTATAGATTTCATATAAGATAAATGTCTGACCTGAACGAGTCCGGCCTGATTGGCGACCTGGCACTGGAGTAATACTTCATTGCCTTCTATTACTTCTTGATCTGTAGGTCGCACTCGAAAAAATTGTTGATAACCCGATACTAAAGCGTGAGTTCTCCGACCAAATATCGACTTCTCTGCAAAAATGATTTAAAGAAAATGTGAAAACAAAGCGATTGTTTGTTATATAGAGTTAGAAATGAATTATATTTAGTTTTCTTTCGTTTATTACAGTTATAACTTATAATCAATACAACAGATATAAAGAGAAGTATAGCAAAACTGTTAGACTCCCGGTTCAATCGATTGTTGAATGAATGAGACGATTACTCTTCGGGTGCTGTGGAAGGCATTTGTTTAATCAATCAAAGTATATATCAATTGACAAATTCAATCCATCAACGGATGAATTCATTCGTCAAAACAATAATAAAGCATTTCTTCGTTAAAATTGATTTGTTATGTCCTATAAGTTATATTTATTATAAATATTTGATCCTAAATATGAGTAATGCAAGAGATTTGATCTTTAAGTTCAAAAAAATCAATGAAAATACCATTTATTTCATCGCTTTTATATGAATCGCTTTATTTGAGTGTAATTCGCTTTTATTTCAAGATTAATCTAGTCAATTCATTCCTAAATTATTGATTTTCGATCATTAACTCTAAAGTATGGCATTAATTAATCAGAATTATTGTTCCATCAAATCATTGAATTGATATTCATTACTCCATTTACAGTTCTATAAAAATAATTAACAAAATTTTCAATAAGATTATCAAGTTGATTAATGTTTTGATATTGCACAAATTATTTATTTTTCAAATAAACATATTTCACGAACAAATGAAAATTATTCAATTGTCTAAAATGCTCTACCAGTAAAATATACAAAGTCTATATCAAAATACATACAAAATATATAAATTAAAGAATGAATCAGGAATTAACATTGTGAGAGGGCGAAGAGTTTAATTATGCTTAATCAGTAGGGCGACCCAACCCCCATCAAGAGTGAGAGTCATTTGAAACTCGAAGCGACAGATTTTTTTTAAAGTTGAAAAAATATAATTTTTTTAACATTATGTCTATGGAGAAAATCTGATTTTCAAAAATTAATTTAGATCCCTACCCACCAGCCTAAAATTCTGAAACTTTCAGGATATGCTTAGCTTATCGCTGGGCAGTTTATTGAGAAGTCAGCGCAGGGTTCCCGAAGTGGCTTAGAAGATATAGCTGTTTGATTTTTTAAATTTTTCGTGATATAAAAATAAAATATCAAGTACTTATTCATGTGGATTCGATAGAGTACATTGAATTAAACTCAAAAATATAAAAATAATTCTAAAATTCCTTGTCGTTCATCCGCTAGGTGGCATATAATTCGGAAACGTAAATTTAGCCCAAGAGGTAAATGAGGCATGTAATCAGACTGAATTATTCATTCTGAATCGATTGATGAAGGTGCTATTATCGAGATGTTAACAGTTTTTAACATATTTAAGTTTTATTGATTTTAAAATACAAAAATTGCATTATCTCTCAAAGTGAAAGACAAGGCACAAAGGGACCTTCACTAATCGATTCAGCATTTATTCATACCGATTTGAAAATTAAACTAAAAACTGAATTAATCTTCCTTGAACGATCCAATCCTTTTGAAGGAGCACTTAAATCAGACCAAAACTCCTTGATTTGAAAAATGTTGGCAAACCCATGACTTGATGGCTGACGGATGGGACCCCATAAATTTCGGTAACTCTGGCCATAATGGATACCTGAACCGAATTTAATGGTAAAATGGCCTTAATAACGTTTCTTGACTTACCCCGCTCTCTAACCCCCCTCTCTAACCCCCCTAGAATTTTAGATCAAAATTTTGCCAAAAATTTCCCTTTGACCACTTGGAACCGGAGAAGTTGGTGATGCCTGATTTGATACAAATAATTCATACGTTGTTCACTTCAATTTCAGAATAATTGATGCAAGATAACTCTATAAGTAAATACAAAATAACTCAACGAATAATACGACCTTGGTGAAATTTTTAGCTAGCTTGGGGATTTCATGTTTTCGAAAATACACCTTTTGATGAGTGGATGCGACAGCTTGTGTTTGCACTCATGTCGTAGAAACAACTTCAGAGCACTTGTGTGCAGAACAGCTCACGAATAATAGAAATGAAAAACTTTTGCCGTCAAAAGAATTTGAGAAAAGTTAGAATCAAAATAAATTGTTTTTCACTTCTTTTGCGAACATTTAATGAAAGCCAAAGAATTCGATTTCAACTCAATTATCAATTATTTAATCGATTTCCGACCAAAATATTGTCTTTTGTTTGAAAAT
>JAQGAR010000356.1:0-16512 GCA_034697865.1 Oribatida sp. | reverse complement strand
CCGAAAACATCTCCTTGGGCATATATTAATTTTAATTTATTGGTTACTAATCTTTCAATAGCTTATAATTTTTTTTTAAAAATAATGTTTATATTGCTTTTTAATTATACTGTATTATTTTGAATATTGCGGTTTTTACGATTGAAACAAACAAAAAAATGTATTTTACTTCAAATATTAATTTCTTTTCTTTGTTTGAGTATTGAGGGTAGAACTGTAACACTTGTTTCATTTATGACAGAGGTCTTAAGTCAAATACTCCTGATTTAAAATGTCGAATTTAACTTCTTTAGAACTGCATTAATCCTAAAAATCGTTAATTCATTTTTATAGTCTTCTATTAAAATACAAATTATTTTCCAGAATTTAAGATAATAAACAAAAAATGAATTTAATATTTCATTTCTTTTTAATCTAAATTAATTGAGAAAAGATTCCGTTTATTTGAAATTTTTAAATTAAAAGGAGTTTGAATATATTAAATTTTATGAATAGAAATTATAGAATATCCTGGGGTCAGATCCACCACTAAATTATTGGAAACATAACTTATGAATTTATTAAAATTTCATTAAATTTTCGAAAATATATATTATCTCAAATAAAAACGGTTCAAAATAATTTACGAGGAGTCATTTGATAGGCAATGAACAAGCACATTACACTTTGTAACAAATATAGACCTCCAAAAACTGAGATAAATGAGATTTTTGAAGAATATCTCCTAGGTTTTTTTCGAATTTCGTAGTTTTTTCTTTGAATAAATTAGATTATTAGCTGGCTAAGAATTAATGAGATAGTTTAAAATAACTATCAAGGTAGATAATGAATAAAGTTTTTTAAAAAGTTAACCTTAAACTTTAACCTGTAATGGGAAAGCATTAAAGGAACTCTTAATATGCAGTTTCATAGAATTGTTGTCAATAACTTGATTGATCGTAATTTTTAAAAAAAATAATCGCAAAATAGGTGAGACTCGAACTCAGTTTTCAAATGTTTCAAACTTTGCGAAAAAATTTCTCTCAATTTGAGAATAATCGGCTATTTATCTAATAGAAGGGGTCACCAATGGGGGGATATTTCAAGTAATTTTTCAAGTAAAATTCAAGTAAATTAAGGAAGGGAAAACATTGTATTTTTTGGGAGAAGTGGGATTAATCTCTTCGGTTAAATGGGACATCAAAAATTTTCGGCTAAGGGGTACATAATTTTTAATTTTTAAGCTGGATTCGGCTAAATGGGATCCGGTCAAGTGGGGTGACACCAGATAAAATCAATTCAAATAAATGCAATGATTTGTGGCATAAATAAATAAGTTTTACATAAATTAAAAAGTGATTCTTTATCACAAAGGGATTAATCAAAGCCCTGATCCAGATAGAAAATCCGAAAAATCTTTACTCTGGGCGCTGAAACTCGGTTAAGAGAAATAAAAGTCGATCAAATTTGCCACCATTTTCCCTCCCAAGTGCATTTGGCAAAAGCCCTCTGATCCCTTGAATGCGCCCAACTTGGGGATTCCGGATAAGATGTTCGTTTGAAATGAGTGATATCTAAAGAAAATAATGTATTTTTGGTCAAACGATTTGGAAATTAGACTTCAATTCCAGTAATGAAAACTCATATAATTCGATACTTGGAGAAAAGCGAACGGAAGTGTAAGCTTTTGATCACAAAACTGATGCTTCGATTACTACAAATTTATCGCAACGAATAAATTAAAACTTAATTAAGTAATTAAACGTTAATAATAGTAGTCTTGAAAATCCTATTACTGAATGTTAAGCCATAGGAAACGATTCAATCAAACAAATGTTTACTTTCCCTTGATTAAACAAGTTCAAACTTGATTTTAAAATATCATTAACTAATAATGTTAGGATACAAATTTACAAAATTGCAAGGATGTAATTTCAAAAATTCAATTAAATTTTGAGATATAAATGAAATGAGAAGAATTAATGACCACCTGTGTCTATTCAACACTTAATTAACCCTGTACAATAAAATTTTGTTTCTTTCAAATTGGTTTCGATGAGATTCTTATTACCGGAACTTTATAAGTATAAGAGGGGAGATGGAGATCGCACAGCCTTTTCGGTGGGAGATATGGTTTAATACAAGTACTTTACTTTTATCGATGCTTTAAGTTTTAGATAAGAATCGGTTGAATAGATATGTTTGAGGCGATAATGTCTTCATATACTCGACAGTCGTTTACAACACTCTACTCAACGACCCCTCTATTGCCTAACGTTTTAATAAAGTTCTGTAAAATTTTGACAATTTTGAGAAACATTAGACTTGAATGGAGTCTACTTTTGACAGTTCCGTTCAGTCGTCTTCTGCTGTCAAATAAGCTTTTATAATAAGTCTTTTGATCGATTGGTGACTCAAAAATGAGTAATGGTTTGAAACTAACTGTTAGTTCCAACAGAAAATAATGCAATCGTCAAAAAAGCAATATTTTCCTCAAAAGATTAATGAATTATTAAGATTTGAAACAATCGATTCCTAAATCACAGTCTTTTGGATTCAATGACAAGTGTCGATGATTTCAGGAGCTTTAGTGGCACGTATTGGACACATATCTGAATGATATTAAACTATTGAGTCATATGTAGAGATAGCTGTAATGGCGAGACACTGGCTTTATTGGCAACCAGTGACTCATCACTGGAAACGGCGGGTAAGAGATTTAAACTGCAAAAAGTAGTGACGAGAAGACAATAAAAACTGTATATTCTCTTCGATTGAGGGATATATTGAAGTATTTCTCTTTTGGCTGCAGTCGACTCGAGTTTATGGAAAAGCCTTAAAAGTTGGAGGGATTCACTTTTATCATTGGCCATAATCTTAGAAAAGATAAAGTGGTTCGTGTATTCTCAAGACAGGTCATCACAAAATCTTTGTTTCTTTTCCCTTCAAATGACACTTTTTGAGACTTTTTTCTGTAATCGTAAGTGCAGTGCATTTCCTAAACATTTCAATACAAAGCGAAGAACACCTACTCCTTGATATTTAAACAGAATAAAAGATATACTTTGAAATCACTGCCGCTGTGCCCGAGGCTCAGATTAAAAGGTAGACTGCATGGGAAACAGGCCTTCTCTGGTCAAATTATACTAATGCATTGGGTAGGGATCAGGTATGTAAGCAGTCGTGTTTCTATCCTCCCATCACAAAACCGGTGCTTTTATGCTCATCTGTCCATTGAGTTCAGGAGCGCTTTGTTTTAAATCATTGGCACGAATTTCGACTCGATTTGAACCGACAATTGTTAACTATTTAACTTTAAGAGCACTTAAGGGGCGGTTTAATTAACGTAATAAGAATTATAGTGAAGTACATCCAAGACATCCAAGTATAACAACTTTACCCAATCTATTCTCAAATCATCTTCAAGTACTCAAACAATATATACGAAAATATTCGACGATTTATAAGAAGAGTTAAATTACGTGTAAATGAGAGCATTAATAAAAGATTGCAATTAAATTAACTCCACTTCTAATCGACTCTTAATTCAAAGTAAACCTAAGTTTCGTTAAAACTATTAATTTATATCTGCTCTCGAAAAATGCAAAAAATAGTCAATTCTCACCGAATGTTGTTTTCGGGTGTCTTTCAGTTGATCTCAAACATTGAGGACAAACACTGCACTCAGAGTTCTATTAAAGTCTTTAAGAATTGGAGCAAAAGTCAAGTTTTAAATCACCGAAAATTAGTTTAATTTAGTTTTAATCAAAAACATCTAAAAGCGAAACAATTGTTGTTTAATTTGATGTCTGACACGAGAGTTAGGGAAAGACTTGAATAGGGTTTGCAATCAGCGAACAGTCGGTTCGGGTTCGCTCTAAACATCAAATTCCACTGCTTTGGCGTTCAAAGCCTGCATTTGGTTCAGTCCATGAGAACTGTTTTGGGGGAATTTTATGGTTTTATGCTGTGCTCTGTTTTGAAAATGGGTCCAAACACTCGATTCTATAACAGAGTCTCTGTTTTTGTTATTTAAACGGATTAAAAGAAGTGTCGATTTTTTCTTTGTTAATTCAGAAACGAGTTAAATGAATATTCTCTGTTAGAGAAGTCTGTGCGGACACATCAGCGCATTCCTATAGCTTTGGAGCAGCACTTCATTAACCATTTGCTCCATTAAATAAATGCACGGCAGTAAAGTGTCATTTGGAGGGTTTGCTGTGAATCGCGCTTTTGATTACATTTTCTATGCATTACATCTTTGTGTCAAACAATTTGTTTCCATAAAGAATTGAAAACTAATGTGAATATCAGATATAATGCCCTCCAAAAAGATCCGAAACATTAAGACATTCACATAAAAAGGATATTCAATAGTATTTATTGTTTCCAGGCAATCTTTGATTGTATTAATGCTCGCATATTATGAAAAGATGTCATTTCAACACATGTTTGCTGACAATCAATAATTGTTTTCTCAACTAATTATCCGAAAATTCAATCATTAAATAGATGTTTGTCTAACCGTTCAAATCGATAATTATATAATTTATATCTATATCTTTAATGAATGAAACCTACTATTCATCTATTTATCATTCATTTCAAACGACAAAGTGATGTTCATTTGGCACTGATTTATACAGAGAGGTATAAAGAGTACCTACTAGTGAATAGGTGTGCAAGATGTTTGAAAATTCATTAAACATTTTGTATCACTTAATCCGAATTAATTTGCAAATGCTTGAGATTTTATAACATTTCCCAGAAGAGTGAGGAAAATTTTAAATTTTGGGCTGGAGTAATTTCAATAGAGAGCTTAGTGAGATGACCCCTGCAGCCCCCGTATGCCATATAAATGTCTGTTGGCTCGTCATTCATATAAATCATAAAATTTTCATTTGATTTAATTCTTCGCGCAATACATTGAATAACAAGTTTGAAAACATTTTATGGCAACAAATCAGTTAATTAAATGATTCAGGAATTTGAGAAGTCGTGAGTTTAGTGTAATTGTAAATAACTTCATAAATGTCTTAAAGGAAGGTGAGTTTTAAAAGAATGTTTAAGAAAAGAGTCCGCCCTTTGATTGAAGAAAGCCACCCACTCCTGATTAATGGCTGTTTTGTAAAAATATTTCTCATTCTTATCTCATGCTTTGAATAGTGTTTGTAATCCGATGCCACACATAAGACATCGACCATTACTTTGCTTTCATTTCTTTAGTACTCAAAAAACATTTTCAGACTCTTAATGAATCGAAAAACAAATATTGTTCGCAAAAATCAAATCTTCACCGAAGCCATGAATTTATTGACTTCATGTCAAAAGACAGAACTTTTATAACAAAAATGAAAAATAACATGAAATCAATGTATAATAAAATAGTTGCAAACCAGTACTTGATATCCATTTCGCTCTCATTAATAAAATTTTGATAATAATTCACTTTTGAATTATTGAGTGAATAAATATTTGAGTCACTGAAGAGACATAACTGAAAGTACATTAATAATAGTGAAAAGATTTCGATAATAATTATTTTAAAAGTAGAGCTTTGAATGTGATATTGGCTTCGAATACCATTTTTATTATTATAAAAATAAATGACTCGTAGACTACACTACCATTCACTCCATCATTACTTCATATGGATTATCGGCCAAATAAGTTATACCTGATATTATATCTCTCATATATTTTGCACATAACTATTGATTGTGTCCAAATTATATATCACCGAAAGCTCACCGAAGTATTCTTCTATGGCTTTACTGGTATACACAATAGAGAGAAAGGCAATCGTCGAGATTTTCATAATCCCAGTCAATAGAATACATAAAAATAGGGAAAATGTATTCTATTCGACAAAATCATATTTAGAGTATTAAAAGTTGAGATTTGTTGCAACCGATCCGTAAAAACTTTTGAGAACTCAAAATAAGTGGTTCTGATTCCAGACAACAATAAACTGTGCGATAAATTGGATATAATAATAGATAAAAGAGAATATCTCTTCGATAATTCACTTTCTTTTGGATGAATCTGCAAATGGTTATCAAAAATTGGTTCAACTATTGAATATTGAGATCATATTTTAGAATCCTATGGCAACGCATCTGTAGTGAAGCACTGTATCATCGATTGCAATGTCGTAACAAAAGGCTCTAAGCATTTTAAAATCAGACAAATTTTTTATTTGAGCTTGCTTATGCAGCTTTTAAATGTTTAGAAAATTCATATAAATGTATGCTAACAAAAGATCTGTTTATAAGCACTCTTTAGAAAAGCTATAAATCATTGGATTTCACTTTTTTGTTTCAATTATATTTTTAGATACGTTGCAGTCAGGGGTGCTCAAGGTAACCGACCTCAAGGAATACCCCCAAAAACTGTAAGGGGTAAAATTTTGCAAATTTTAGGAACTTGCTGCCTATATCACTTTAAGCAACCCTGGTTACAGTCTTTTTCAATTTATTTTTAATGGTTGAAAAGTGATATTTCTGTATCTTGATATTTAAAGACTCCCGAAAACTACAAACATGTTTTGTTCACTGATCCCCTCGAGTCACAGCTCTTGGGTATCGCTATTTTCAAATATATAAACCATTTGTTTTTTTTCCTAATATTATTTGTCGTAAAAAGTTGAAGAAAAACACAAAATCAGTTATTTGATATCATTTTAATATTATTAAGAGACGTTGCTAATTTTAACTTAAATCACCATTATCTAATTTATCATTTATAACTTTTACCATTGCACTGGCCCTTATTGATCTGAAGGGTTTGGTGAGCCCTCCATAATAAATATAATATTACTAAGCATAAGTGAAAATAAGCCCCAATTTATGATTTTGATAGGAATGAAAGGCATTGAAGATGAGGTAAACTATGATTGCATTTTAGGTACGTTTGGTATGAAATTTGGTCTGAAAGGATCATCGATCATAAAATGAATAAGATTACAGTCAAGCAATTGAATGACATTCAAATATTGCGTTTCGTTGTGTTTTGAGTGACCACTTAAACCCAAAAACATAAAACTGTTTTCCTCTAAAATTGGAAATATATCTAAGTTAAGGTCCGCTGACATGTTGTGCAAAAATAATAGCGAATGCAATCATAAAATATAATACTTATTATTCAATGAATACAATTAGACTTTGCATGAAAAGGAAGAAAAATTACAGCAATGAAAGACACGCAGAAAGAGATCGACTTTTATTGAATAATCTATCGATTGATTAATTGGATGCAAATATCTTTAGGAAATTCGATTTTCCATTAACTCGACTGACAGGTGATGTCTATATTATATGAGTTCAATGAAAATGAGGTCATATTATATAATAATATTATTCGAATAAATATTATTCATAAGAAATATTAGAGTTTATTATGTGGCAGCGCTCGTCACTTATAGCGAGCAAATTTATGGGCCATCAAAGCCATCATAACCATAGCTGTGCATCACATGCGAACAGCACATCAAATCAAAATCGATGGCATTACCGCATAACTAGTTTGTAATTATTCGCTTCGAAGCCCATAATAATTAAGCTTAACTATTATTATATCCCGTTTTGTGTTTTTCGTGAAATCTTTGAGTGCTATTTATTATTAACTTTTTCACAATTCAAAGAATAGCAAGATTTCCTAATAAAGAGAAAGAGAGTTAAAAAAGGAAAATAATCAAATGTTTGTAGTTTTGCCACAAACGCTGTCATGCGTTAAATGAAGTGAAAGTTATATAAGTTTGCATTTCGTTTCTATCGACGAACGGCTAATGCCTTCTTTGGCTTTGGCTTGACTTGGTTAATTCATTTGGGACCGTATCCACCGGTTGACACTCTTTAGCCCTTAATGACTGCATACAAATCAATAATAAAGTGAATATATTTTTGAATTCAATGCAAAACTGACGGGAGAGTGAACTCAACCAGAATTTAATACTAGATTTGATATCTCGAAAAACTACTAAACAATAGACTTATTAATTATAAAATGATATAATGATGTCTGCGAACCGTGAAAACAATTATAACTGGTATCACAACTTCACATGACATAAGACATATGTTTTAATTAACTCCCAGTCTTTTCCCTCATTATATTATTCATTTCTATCGATTATTTCTAAACTTTCATAATTTATTTCATTGGAAAGACAGGAAAACTATTTTTCATTTGTAAGTTGAAAATTCTTCAGAAAAGACAGTTAAAGTCAATTGCAATGATTGTGCAAAGATATGAACGTATAGTTTGTGTTCTCTCATATTATAATTGACTTAAGTAAAGGATAGCAATGCATTGCGTGTTTGAATACAAGGATTCTCATAATTATTTTCAAATGAAGTTATTTTGTATTTAGAGAAATACAATAAGTTGTGAAACAGAAGTTTAAAGATTTTGCGTTTATTTTTCAGATCTCATTGTTTGTAACATTTTGTGATACAAAACACTTATTAATGAATACTTAATTGAATTTCTCGAGAGATACAAAAAGGATCGGATGATTGTTTCGACCACATTATTACTATCTTTAGAAACAATGAGAGAAATTTCCAGGTGGTGTATTGACTCTTACTGAACTTGTAGGCAACCATGCGCATTTGGAATTAATCCCAGTTATCTTTACTTTAGATATGCCCTTATGTTATATTTGTCTGCTCACAAAATCATGTATTTCATGATCGGCTGTTCTGTTGAAAATCCAAAGAATGCCGATATGTTTGGCGTACAATAATAGACCACCCAATGAAGTCATGCTTTCGGTCACTCAAACGCTTCCCCACCCCTTAGACTAAACTTCTCTTATTGTATTAAACATTTGCTACAAATTAGGATTTACAATCAACTATCACAATTTAAGTCATATTCGTAACCAACATTCGAGAGAGAGAGAGAGAGAGAGAGAGAGAGAGAGAGAGAGAGAGAGAGAGACAGATCAAATTCTAAGGATCGGTTTAGGGATTTTCAACAGGGATCCCCAAGCTCGGCGACTTCAGGGCGGATTTTTTGAAAAATTTTGCCAAAAAACCTAGGGGGGATCAGGTAGGGGATAAAATGGCGTTTTACCGCTAAATCCGGTTTAAATCCAGTTAAATCAACATAATTTAGCTTAAATTCAGTTTCGGCGATTATTTTGGCCAGATTTAAGCATTGCGCGGCGTCCAGCTAGGGAGCACCTCGAGCGCGACAGGGGGGATTTTTCAAAATTTTCGCCAACAGGGGGATTTTGGGCTGATCCTCCTTGGGGATCCCTGATTTTCAATAAAAGATTTTAGAAAGTAAAATAAATTTTAAAAACACTGAAAGTGTATGGTTTATTACTTGATTGGTTAGTCATTTATTTTTTCAGAATTTCTTTTTAGGTAAATTGTCTGCTGAATTAGTTGATTTGAATATTTTTCAATATATTAATTAAGACGAGAGAGAGAGAGAGAGAGAGAGAGAGAGAGAGAGAGAGAGAGAGAGAGAGAGAGAGAGAGAATGCTGTGAATAATACATTATTTAAGTGAACAAATTTACTTGAAAAATCGATACTAACTGAAAATTGGCTGAATTTATGAAAAGCTTGTAATAGAGTGCACACAATGCGAGGGGTATCGCAAAGACATTGGTAGGAATATTAAAGAGACGGGAATGAATCGGTGCCGCATTATATACAACGATAGTAAACACTCATCACTACTGTCTGTATTGCAGAGAATGCAAAAAATAATCGAATGAATTATTGGGGAACAGCTCTCGTCTTGTGTGGTAACCAATTGTTTTTGTCTGAAGGTTTTTATGCTAAATGGCATTACATATGGCAATACATAAGGCATTAGCATAACTCCCAACTGACACCTGTCATCCAAATATTGAGAGGGCAGCTAAGGTCACTCTTCAACATCTTAGACCCACTGCTGACGGAATATCGCAACTTAAGAATTAGTGGGCACTCGATTCTTTGCCTTATCTAAACAAAGGCAGATCCGATTGAGTCGAACTCCAGTACTCGACTTCAAAACAAAGTCCATTGGATTAAAATGTGTTCTCAAGTAATACATATCACTGATTATTGAGTCGAACAGAGAATACATATAAAATAGTAGATCCAACACAACAAAAGAGGGAACAACATTGGGAATCATTCACAGCTGTTTCCTCGATGCTGTTCAGTATAGTGCATTAGATGAGGCGTGAGAAGCGTTAACTATTGATGATAACCCCCTCTCATATTCATCAGAATACGACGCCTATTAATTACAATAATGCTTTTAAGCACCGAATAACAATCACCTGCTCTGACAATAAAACTTTCGAATCCACTGAAAAGATTCCTATTTCTATATATGTTTAATGTAAAGCATTGAAATCAAAAACAAAAGACAAAACAAATAGTGTTGTAATTCTATAGCACTTTATTTGAATATTAGTTACTATCGAATGACAAAAAGGGGTAAAGAATTTGGAGATATAATAAACAGCAAATGGCTTCAGGTAAGCAAGAATGGACTGAATGAAGCAATTGGTGTTTCATGACTGGGCCACCCATTGCTTCTATATATTCTCTAATATGTGTTCTCTGTTAAAGTTGTTAAGAACTAATGCCTGCATTTGGGTTATTGACCAGAATTGCAAAACAGCACCGCATAAATAAAGAGATGAAAAAAGTGTCTGCAAATGACATTCTGACGCATCCACTCAATCGAAAGGGTGGGTTCACATTACTATTCCTTATTTTGTTCAAATTATTTTTTAAAACCATTTATTGGTTTGAATGAAAAACATATCATCAAACGAAGAGGACGGGCCGCTGTTTGTATGTCTGCAAAGAGAAGACCATTAAGTGTTTTTAAGATTTGATTTCAAAGATTAAGTAATAAAAGAGGCGCTCAGTAATAATGTAAGGCATTAAGGAATTGATTTCGATAATTGAGAGCTCTTTTTAAAGGAAAAACATCAAACCATTAACCATTTGAGCAAATATTTGGACAAATATTTATTTTTGTGACCAATCAATAGAACTTTATTCTCAAAAATTTTGATTTTGAAATTTTATTTAAAACAAAATTTTGTCATTTTATTCGAAAAATAAAAGCATTTCACTCTTCAGATCAGAATCTCATCGAATATTTTTGATCATGCAATGAATTTAATGCATAAGATGAGGGCCGACCACCCTTGATGTGCAGTGGATGCATTGAAAAATAGCCCCAAGCAAACAATTGAAATGGTAGAGCGCAAGAAATGCTTTGGAAAAGCGATTCACTCCTGACTTACGTAAGTTTGGGCTCTTAAACATTAATAACTTTTATACACTATTTTGTAATTTGTCAGAAAAGCATCTTTTGATGCCTTCATTAAAATGATTTCTCAAAAATCGAATTCTTCTCTTATTTATATTTCAATAATTGCAGGAAAAAGACAAAAATAATGACAAACTGGTAATGAAATGTCATTTCATTTTGAGCACAAATTGAGTAGAAATTCAATGAGAGTTAGTCTCTGGTTTGCGACAGAGTTTGCCCAAAAGTTTGCCCAAAAGCTAATCACATCAATATTTTTGTATTATATAAAAAGCCAATTATAATGTTTTTCACCGCTCAACCTCTCACGGGAAACATGAGCCCAGAATTCATTTTCAATTGCACTCAAATATTTTAGTCAGAATATGCTCTCTATTGACGACTTTTCCTTTTCAATAATCGAATGGAAAGCAAATATTTTTTGTTGCCTTTCGTTTGAATTTTATTATAAATAAAACAAACAATAATTGGTTATAAAATAAAATATATGTATCTTAAACATAGGTGTCCAAGGGGATTAATCTGAAAATTGCCCTGAGCCGGCAAATAATCGCCCCTGAGATCAAAGCGCTCAGACCCCCTCCTCCTAGGAAAATTCGCAAAAAAATTGCAAAATGGCTGCCGCGGCGTCGATGAGAAAATTTTTGGTAATTTAGCCGTAAAAACAGGATATAAATCCGAATTTAGGACAATTTATACTAAGGCCTAATTCAGTCGAAAATTCGATTAAAATGTTCAAAATGGGTACATTTGAGCCAAAATGGCGGATTTTTACCTCTCCCCTCTATAACCCGTGAGCTCGAGACAAAACATCCTGAAAATATCCCCCTGAGTAAGCCGAGTTTGGATACCTATGCACCAAAGAGATGCCTCAACTTTGCCAAACTTATATTATTGAACATTACACTAAACGTTGCATTTATGTTGTATAATATGATACTTGCATTGAAATGATAGTCTAATCTCTGGAATCCTTAAAATGCTCAAAATTGAAACTTATCTTTTTATAAGGTTTAAGAGGTTTGCATGGAATTAAAGTTTGGACCAACACATGCCCTCTGGTGTTTATTCGTTTATTCTCAGCACTTTCACTTTTGACCTATCTGACCTTGTTTGTTAAGAATTTTAATGCTTTCAAATAAATTAATTGCAAGGGGACTTTTATGCATATTAATAAGAACGAGAATAATAGTAAAAGATTCAAATTTAACTCATTTTTCATTGGATGTATCATTTTTCAAAACATGACTTTTAATTCGTAAAATAGAGAAATAAGAGAAGAGGAAAGTCGAGTACACTCTTCAACCGATTTGGAGCGATAATTAATTAATTTTAGTCTCAAACCTTATCAAACTTATCCGTCTTCAATATTTCAATTGACTCAATTGAATTGAGTAAAGTCAATCTCACACTTGCTATGACTTGAATTTTCAATTTTCTAGCAATACTATCAATGTGAGGATCAACACACACAGTTGGGTGGGAGAGGGAACCCACAAAAATGCATTGTTTAATCGAAACATTTTTGGATGACATTCACAAATGGCTTTCATTTATTGAATTTGTTCTTAATTTCCGTTTTCTCGTCAAAAGTGATATTTTCTATTTCCGACTCTAAGATAAGGTTTAGGCAGAGAGATGGTCAGCCTATTTGTTGTCTGTCCTTCTGTCTAATATAAATATAAACTCCACTTTCATCGATAGTCTCTAAGAAAAACTTATCATTTTGTTAGATATGTTTCTTATATATAAAATAAAAAATGTCTCTTTTTTAAAGAAATTCTGTGTTTGTATCTAAGGTTTATCGTTATTAACGTTTTGATGGAACTGAACTCAAATAAAGGTCATCAGAGTTAACAGAGTTAATACCCATTCACTTAATAAAAACTGAAAAATTGAAAATTTCTTTTAAAAAATAATCCTTCATAATTGGAAAATTGTATTTTTCCCAAATAGTTTCAAAGAAAATTAGAATCATTTGTCACGAGTTATACACTGTTTTAATCCGAGTTAATCACAAACTTAAAAATAAAACCAAACAAAGAAAGAAAAGATAATCTAAAATTAAATTGATTTTCACATTAAATTTATTTTCTAATCACAGCCATTCCAAGACATTTGACTGGCTAATTGAATTTCCAGCGTGCATCTTTCATTATTAATGCCGGTTATATCAATTCTAATCCCCGAATGAGTTAAATGACTCAATTCAAGCAAGTTTATTTTTTTTAAAAAGAAAGCTTTTGTGTAAATTTAAGTGAAAAGGAGTAACATTTGATAATTAATGAGAAACTTCTGGAAATTAATTCATTAAATTCGGATGACTTTAATGAAAATGATCTCTCATTTACTCTAACGGTTGGGCTTAAAATATCTAATATTTTGAATATTTGACAGAATATATGTGAAGTTAAGGCAACAAAAGTGCGAAAAATACCGTTACATCAGATCAAACATTTTAGTGAAGGCATTAATGAAATGCAACTGATTTATGTTCGGGTAATAAATCTAAAGCCAGACTTTCTGTTAAAAAAGTCGAAGTTCTACTCATACTTTGTTTTGACCTAAAAATTCGTGGATTTGCTTTAATTTGATATTCTTTTAATGTAAAACTTAAACAGTTCAAAGTGAATGGTAAGCCTTCAGGACCTTAGCTTACATCAATTCATATAACAATATCTCATTTTGTTTGGGGCCCAAATGCAATCACTATTAATAAGTTGTGATCAGACTTTTAAATAAGAAATTCATATATTTTGAGCTCAAATCTTATAATTAGTAAAAAGAATAAATCCATAAAAATCTAATTAATCAAAAAAAAAAAAACTCAATCTTTGATTAATAACCATTTCATGCAAATATAATTCAAGTTTTAGTGAAGTTTCTAATTTAGACCTAGTAGACCTATTGGCACAGAGACAATTACCAAATATAGTCAAACTGTTAGGTTTGAGTTACAAATTATTCTTTAGTTACAAATCATCTATTGGTTCATAATATTCAATGAAACGGTTCGGGTTCTGTTGGATCAAACTTTTCGCTTTTCAATTTAAACAATATAAGAGCGTAAAAATATCTAATGTCTAAACTCTAAAGAGTAGTGAGTTATAGAATTATTGGGTTTGCCTATCCAGTCCTCTGATCTTGCAAAGAAAAGGTGTTTTATAGCGAAACTAATGAATTCACTAAACAATACGCAAAAGAATTTATTTCATTTCTATTTCAAGACTTGATTCATGAGATTACTATAGTTTTAGAACTGAATTATAATTTGATTGTCAAACACAACATATGTTTGTGATTATTTGTATCAATGAAATAGGGATGAGTTAACACATAATTGATAAAAATTGTCGGCAATGCATGTCTTAAAGTAGAGGACCGACACTTTAATAACTATGATCTCTTTCTTTTATTTCTCTTACATCTGGTGTGAGTTCTTTGGTTAAGCGCCCGAAATATCCCATATTATATCCAACTCTTATTCTAAATACTAATTCTGTTGACAACACATCTATTTATATGTAGTGATGAATGAATGGAACAAATGTAACAAATGTTATATTTTTGCACTTTTTATGACACAGTCTTTGCGTTCACTCATATGAAACATCAAATCTATGGACACACCAGTGACTCACCACTATTCGACTCGTTGTGCGGAAAATGAGTCTTTTTCAGAAAAGAAGCACAGAATAAAAGTTTTGTTTAAAGACAAAACATTGCATTGATATCAATGGAATGATTGTTGCAGTAGTGCCGACTGTCCCACTCATTGGACCTCATTTCCTGTTTCATACATCAACTCAAGAGAATCTCTTTTGAGCTCAAATTGGTTAAAAGTCTTTCAACTCTCAAATTCAATCCCAACCTTCCAAATCAAATTTCATGTGCAATGTGTCAAACTGGACACACTTATTATTACAGCTCCAGTCTCCTTTAACTATATAAATTGCCAATTAGCTTAAATATTACTAGTTTTATATTTCTAAACTAGTATTTAAAATTAAGCAAGATGATAGCAAGATGTGCTCTTAAAACATTGGATATTCTCGATTGAAAAATTGGGGTCATCGCCAACTGCCCTTGGAATCGAAAAATAAAACTACCCAGCTTGTTAGTTCTGGAGCTCATATGCATTCTGTTGGAATATCCTTGCTGTTGAATGCGTCCAAGAACATTATCGCGGTAAATAACAGAGATGATAACTTTATTTATATTATTGAGCGAACCCAGAACAGATTTTTTCGGTCCAATTCTTGCCAAATCGTATTCCTCTCTAAACAAATTGCCATAATTCACTGTTTCTGCAAGTTTTCGTTTAAATTTAGCTTAAATTCAGTTTTTCTTGTCTTCAAATTGGCTTCAAATTGAGCTACCCAGGCTAAATATATTATTGGAGAAATTCTGGATGAAAACGAAAATTTTGCCCTTGAACACAATTTATTTATTTTAACTTTTCTTCTCAACTTTTAACCAGGGTTACCCAAGCTCTTCGACTTCAGGGAGTCAGGTGAGCTTTTTTGCCAAAATTTTGCGGGGGTCGAAAAATCCTAGGGGGGTCATGTAGGGGGTAAGCTTAGATGTCACAGCCGCCATTTTACCACTAAATCCGGTAAAATCCAGGTAATTTAGTTAAATCCGGTTAAAATTGTTCTAAATCCAGTTCGGACGGCCATTTTGGCCAGAATAACAGAAAAACATTTCCGCCGCGCTACGGGTGGGGGTGCTATTTTCAAAATTTTTCGAGTCTGGGGTTTTTGGCCACCCCCTTGGTAACCCTTTTAACAGACTCTTTAGGGTATTCTGAATATTCCGACGTCAGAGCAATTGGATGAGCAGCAAATGCTTCTTGATGATTAAATTCTCAAACTTAATTTTTGTTGTAAGATAAATGTTTTTTAAGAATTATAATTTAAGTTATAAATGATTTAAGACAAATTGTGTTAATCATTTAAGAAATACTATTTTATATTTGACCTTTCGCATTAATAAAGCAATGCTCAAATTAAAACCAATGTGTGCGTCAAATCGGGTGATCCAATTGCTAAAAGGTCAAAGTTCATAGTAAGCTCTAATGATTAGAATCTAGTTTTGCTTAGTATAAGAGTCCTTATAGAGTGTATGGAGTATACTATGGAGTAGTTGTTTAACACTTCAAACTTCTAATGCAAAGAAACGCTTCGAAAGGACTTTTAAACCAAACAATTCTATGATTGTGTAAAAGAGTACGTCA
>JAQGAR010000355.1:0-16513 GCA_034697865.1 Oribatida sp. | reverse complement strand
ATTAAAAAGTATACTCCAAAATAGAAGCATGTACTGTCGATTTCAGAATTGTGTTCGTGTAGATTTTTGCAAGAATCTATGTTGAAATTTTGAACTCATGATGAAATTGAATTTGGAATGATCAAGTTTTCTAGTTAAAAATCTTTTGTAATAGATTAAATTATATACAAAGTTTAATATAAACTTTATTCGATACAAAAGACACACAAAATTGTGTCCAACAAAATTAAAATTCCAATATAATCTGAATAAAACTTCAAGGATCTCAGACTGGACCATTCAAGTAACTGTGAATTAATATTATTTATGGATTCAAACATGGATTATTGCAAAGATCTGTACCTAAATGAGAATTCATATTTAGTTTCCCAAAATTAAGAGGTTTATTTAAATATTGAGAAAAATTGCAATAGATTAAAATTTGTTTTAAGCCCAAAATAATTTTAATGAATTGTTTTATTGATTAGAATAAATTTAATTAAAGTTTCATCTATGACAAGCTTACGCAAATTTTTATTGGATAACTTTATTTTTGGAAATTAAATATCATTTGTATGACTTTTGTTCAAATACACATTTCTGAAATCGACTGTACATGGTATGTATGTCATATTCTCAGCGCATTCTTTTCGATGAAGTTTTTGTGAACAACAAGTTAAAATATTAAAATACAGCATTAAAGTGGTTACCACGTTTCTTTTAAACCTAATGCCCTGCAAATGGTTACTCCCATTATTGTTGAAAAGATTCTCAATATTTTAGTAGAAAATAGCATTAAATGTGGAAAAAGGATCGCATTTTAAATCTATTTATTGATAGTCAAAGTATAAGCTTTTCATCGATGTATTCAATAATGATATGCAATAAAGAAAGTCTTAAATTGGTTTTTGTTGTTTGGGATAATCCTTACCATTAGAGAAACGACTGTTAATATGATATTATAGGCATAAAACAGAATTATCCGTTTGAATGTTGGCTCAAATTTGTTGAGCAGATATGAGAACACAATATAACAATCGTTGCATTCTTGACACATGTCTTTGAAGAAAAGGACAATACGGACAATGAGCTACAAAACCACAATATCCGGCTCTCTATGGAAAGGTAGAGAAATAGAGAGTTATAGTGTCGTACAGAGGAGTAGCATAGAGTACACGAATAATTCCTTCATTATTATGAAAAGTATATACATATATATGAATGAGGGAGTATCTGAGTCGGACCAAGTATGAGTGACACATATGACTGACGGCCTCAAAGAGCCGTAGGTTTCAAATGAGACAAACATAACAGAAATTCAATGCTTCACTTTTGAGTCGTTTTTGAAATGTTTCTAAGTTTAGAGTCGAGTCTTGACTGTAATGAGAAATAGGAAGAAAAGGAGACTGGAAGTGATCAACATCTGAAACAGGCTTTCTTTAATACAGTTCTAACTTTTCAAAACTGTTGATTAGCTTATTTACATGTGAGCTTCAAATCCTCATTCATTCATTTCTTTAAATTCTTTGAGAGAAAATCTTTTCAATCATTGCTTTTCATTCAATTTTCATATGAAATTAGCTCTAAGTTTGCATCCATTGATGTTCTATAGAGAAGTCTATGAGTACACCATTGGAGCGCACCTCAGCTTTTTGATTGAGCACCGAATGTCTTTTCTTTTTCCACAATTTTTGATGCTTCAAAATAGGGTGGTTTCCTGTTTACTGGACTGTCCCTGAACTCAGTATTAACGTTGACATAATCAAGACTATCTGATAAGTTGTAGTCCACTCCACTTGTGCTCTGATAAAATCTCTAAAACTCAATCTTCAAATCAAATCAAATCTATTGAAAAAAGAAAACTTGAAAAAATTAATTCTATTGGCATTCAGTTTACTGAACACTTTGAGGATAAACTCAATATGAGAGCCGACGGAATATCATTGAATTCTCTAATATTCATTTAATATTGGAAATGCAAATCTGTAGCAACTTTTTGATTATTCTTCAAATATTATTATTCATTGTATTTATATTTGACTGAAAATATTTCCATCTCTAAGACACGGAAAAAACTTCCATTTATTACTCAGTGTTTCCCTTACAGTGACCTAAACTGTGGGCATATCCATCAATGGGACAATGAAAGCAAAGCATTGCATCAAAAAGCATAAGAAATATATATTTAGTGAACACCTTATTTTTTCGAACAGGTATTGTGTCTACGAAGTAGGGGTTCACTGCTTTTTAGCTTTTTATGATTTTTTCTTCACACACCAGAAATTTGTGTTCCATTTTTTAGAGAATCAATTGAAGCTAACATACCCTAAATGATTAACTGTCCCTAACTTTTGGTCATAATTTTTCCGTTTTTATGGATATTTGCGTTTATAGTCAGGTTTTTGTATGGATTTCTTTTTTGTTTGGAAACCGCTCTTAATTTTATTCATTTTGATTATTGAAATACAGATTGAATTGAATTAATCTGAAAATAAATTCCTGATTGCATTGAGATTAAGGATCAGAAAGTATTTGCGGCTTTCAATGAACTGAATGTAAAAAAAGATATACATATAGTGGTGTTGACCGGTGCTACTATTGCATGACTGTGCGATGGTGTGCTCTACTGATGGATGAATTACTGTCGAACACTTTGTACTACAGTTTCCAATTTAGTGAATATAAGCTCTGAAAGTAATTGTGTTTTGGATGCGAGGACTCGCAAATCGCAACCAACCATACATTAAGTGTATTCAGTGCTCAGAGCGTCCACAGTATAGTCCACAGAATAGTCCACAGATCCAGTTAGTGGCAGACAATGGGCTCTCTGCTGGGCTTACAGTGCTTTACAGCGCTCTACACAACTCTGTGCTCTCCGTTGAAGCGCTCTTTTCTTTCAAATATATTGCGTTCACTCACTATATGTAACGATCAGAACATTCAGAAGAGACTATTTTCAATCGACTCTTTGATTATGAATCGACTCAACTCATGCACCTGGCATTCAACTCATACAATCAGTTCTACAAACACAAAAACCACATACAAATGTCAGACCATTTTTCCCAATTAAAGTTTCTTCTTTTATTTTATTGGCAATTGTGTGCACAAAACAACTCTTTTATTTGGAGAGAGACAACAAATGTGCGCTTCACTCACTTTTATATCGAAAATATTGAAATTTTTATTGCAATTCTTCAACGATTCAATTAAAAAAGTATTTACAGAACTCATAATATAATAAATAGGATATTATTTACAGTAAAATTGAAATTATGAGAGAATACACATCGAAAGGCACATAACATAATAATAGATGATTTTAGAAAATTAAAATCAAATTAAGTGAAATAAAATTTCCATTAATTAATGCATAAAATACATAAATTATAAATCTCACACAAAATTATTTGAACCTTATTAAACCTGGTTGGTTTTGTACAAATATAACTTAATTTATTAATTTAAATATTAAATAGTATTCTGGAAATGAATTCATTTACTTTAGGTTTCGGTTCTCACGTTTGCATTCCTTTATAATAAACGATAATTTATGAAAGAATTTTAGGGAAAACTAAATAAATATATTTTATGTATAAAACACTTAGTTTACAGATTCAGTCATAAAATAGAATGAAATATAAAGACTTGAATTGAATAACATTTCCGTTCTTTACTGTACGGCACTCTAATGGCTTTCCATTATATTATATAATATTTAATATTTAAGTAACGGTTGAATCTAAGAAATATTTTCATTGTCGTCCCTTTCTGTGCAAAAAAGCCCTTTCGAAGGGTTAGGCCTTTAGTTAGACTTTTGAATGGCTCATTGCAGGTTCTGAATAGTCATACTTGGATTAATTCTCGGTCATATCAAAGAGGCAACCGATTCAATCGAATTGAACCTGCACATTCCATAAAACATTCTCTTCTATTCAATTGTGACTCAATTCAGGCTTTCATTCATCGATTAAAAAAGAGAACAAATATTTTAGAGTCTATGGGTTTGAAGGCATTTCAAGGTTGACCATAAATCCACAGTATTCTACCGTGCTAACTTATTCAATAGACAAGCCTTTGATATCAAATCTATTAATGGGTCAGAGCATTAAAAAACTGTTTTCAGATCCTGAGTTTGAGGAGTTTGAGGTATCGACAAAATCGGCCGAATTAGAGGTCGGCTCCAACTTAACTCTCGACTCTAATTCCCAATTGAGTGAAGTCGAAGACCCGGGAGATATTGAGGAGAATGCGCTGTTGTAAGAGGTGGTAGCTTTTTGTGTTTCTACTCCTAGAGGTGATGTCAACGCTGGTAACTGATTCCTATCCAAACAATTTGTTTCACAGGGATTGCCTGTAATGGATGAGCTGACGCTAAAAATGTTGTTGTTATCGCGGTCGAACATTTTGACCGTTTCCGATAGGGCCCAAATGTAGTTATGAGCGAATCTTAAAGTTTCGATTTTCGTCAGTTTAGTGTCGTCGGGAAAAGCGGGCAAAACCTTTCTTAGTTTTTCGAGAGCCTTATTTAGCATGTGCATTCGGTTCCTCTCTCTATCATTAGCTTTGACTCTTCTGTTCTTTTTAATGCGGACGACAACTGTAGGACTTCGGGCCCGAGTTCTTGATTTTGTGAATCTTTTCTTTTTGGTCTTTAATTCCAAATCAGTTTCAGAATTGATTTGCGAAGAAATTTCATTCTCTTTAGTCGAAGATTTGTCTGCATTTGCTTTAATATAAGACGTGTTTGAATCAAAGCTTAAACAGTCGTCGTCGTGATTGCCATCTGAGCCGCCAATGCTAATGAAATCACTGGATCTGTCATAAGAGCGATCATCATCCATGTCATCCAAGTCATCCATATCGGAATCAGTAACATTAGAGACGGGTGTCATCGCAAAGTGATGGACATTCTGATAGGCTTTGGTTACGCAACGAAACGATTCGGCTGTCATTGATGTAAAATATGGCAATACCTGAAGAAATCTAATACAAAGGAAACAAAAAAGAAAAATTGTAAGAAACTTGGACATTTTATGCGACAATTTGTTGCGATGAACCACAAAAAATTTTATGGCAAAAATTGCTTTTATTTCTCGCAAAATAAAAAATTCAATACAAAAGACTAAAAAACTTTTAGAGCGCAAAGTGAATGACAGAGAGTTCTGAGAGAGTGAGACGGGAGAGAGACTTAGCCTAAACTGCTTTTTGTCAGTGACCCCTCCCAGACACGTATCACTACTGTCCACGCTTTGCATGACTTTGATTTGAAAAGAAGCCCTAAGAAAACGTTGAGGACATGTATGCACATTATCTGTGTTTCCCATGGAGCACCGTTTATTCTGTTCTTTGCTGTCATCGTAAGCCTGTTCTCTATACTCAAGTATATAGAGTACAACATAGATATATGCCATACATAGGTACATATAGGAACGCAAAAAACTCCGGATATTGAAAGAGCTTTCACTCCATGATTGGAAGCACAGGCGAAGCACTGGCACTATTCGGAGTCAGACCTACATTCTATACATCAAAATCAGAAATAGTGCAACAGTTTCACAAAAGTAACACTGCTTTGGTTTACACGTGCTTTGCTCAGCGCTCTCAAAGGGCTACAAATGATGCTGACCCCCATTCCCTTATCCTTCTTCTCTCTCATGGGTGAAATCTTTTTGTTAGATAGCGTCGCATTATTTCTTGTGATGCATTTCGACATTCATTCCCCCTTTTGATCCCTTCCATCCATCTTTACTCCAGTGAAAGCCATTGAGAAAAGTATAGATTCATAGATGTATTTCGAGTAATATTGAGTACACCTTCGATGCTTCCATTCAATCATTTCCTATGGGTTCACAGCAGAGGTCATGGATGTCCCGCTGCGATGCACCAAAATATCTCTCTTTCTTTAATATAAATTTCTAACTTTTTTATGTACAGTCCATTACAATAGACATACCACTGTTCTGAAGCAAGAGTCGCAAAAATGCGCTCAAACGCTACCTAAATTGTCATAACTCACATAACTAGCAAAATATTCCTTAAAAATTTCCTCAAAATATTAGCGCAAACTTTAGAGAAAAATACAACAAAATTGAAAGATATTTTTGAGTGACTTCTCTCTGAATATTAATGATTTGATATAAGAGAAAAGGAGAGCTTTTGTGGTCACTAACAATCAAAACTCACTTTTAGATCAATGAATCATTGAATTAAAGAAAGGGGTAAACGGAGTGGAAGAAATTGGAAGCCAGGCTTATCACTGCTTAAACCTGAGTCCGTCCTGTTTTCTGTTTTGAACTTAACAAAAGCCAAAGCACTTCAGAATTTCTTTGAGTGTTTTTGTCTGCATTTCAATTCTGAATTCTTATGCATCGGATACGGACTTCTCTTATTCACGATTTGTGTTCGGACCAAAACTTTTCAATTATGGCACAGAAAACATTAGACAAACCAATGCATACGACTTTTGAATTTTACAAAAGTCTTGTTTATCGGAAAAGTTCAGCAAAAAATATGCAAATATTTTCAAATATATTAAAATTTATTATAATTCTAAATAAACCCTCGCTTTAACCAACAATTTTCATTCAAATAAGAAAAATATCAAAAATAGTATAAACGAAAGAAAGAACGAAAAAATATTTAACTTTTACTTACTTTACTTGTTTTGAAAGATGAATTTGGAAATTCTTATTCTTGGGTCCAATTTATAATTCCTTTGATATGATATATTAGGACTGGTATGAAGAGCGATGTCGTTCAATAGGGCAGGTGTAGTTGAGATCCACAACTATGGCACTACTCAGAGGTGTCTAATGGATTGGGCGATTGGGGCTCACTATTGAAAATGTTATGCAAAAAGCATAACTCCTGATCTCACGATTCTTGCAGTGGTCGCTGTTGTGATAAATTTGAATTTGGGTTTACTCTGTTCTCTGCTCTGCATTTTATAGTCACCCCTATGTCTATGGACCGCCTTTCCCTACGTCCCCATACAGTTCTTTATTCAAAGTGCTTTGCTTTTGTCGGAACTTTTAATACACGCGACTCTAAATGTCCCATTACTTGCTGTCCCCTCTTTAGGTCCGCCCAAGTTTAACAAACAACACTGTGCTCACAGAGAGTCGAAATCTGAGAATTTCTTGGAATATTCGACAATAATTTACATTAAAATATTGGCCAAAATTTTAAAATTTAAACGTTATATCACTGTTTTATCTGATTTCGTTTCGATTCACACAAAATACTCAAAGCTTTGGGAACAGACTTAACACTAAAGACTATAAAACGGCTAATCGTTTGCAATCATTTTATAACTTAAAAGTATTCCGAAACCCTTTTAAAGAGACGTAACGCCACTGAAGGGGTAATCATTGTTTAGATCACATATAGTGTTTGAGTATGTTTTATGAGAATTCAGATTCTGATAGTGATTACAGTTAGTGAAGAGGATAGGGTTGGTTCGCTGTTTTCAATATTTAATGCGTCCGATGATAGAGCGTAGAGAGAGAACACGCGACCAATCAATGAATGAAGAAAAGCCTTTCATCTCCAAATTGAAGGTAACTTCAAAACTCTTCAATACTTCTCTTTGATTATAAATTACAAATTTAGTCGATGTTCTCGAAAGGACTCAGACGTTGACAGATGTGATTGAAAAGTAGGACTACGATTACGATACAGTCGATATTCACAATTGTCTGTCGATTCATTTTGGTTGACTGTCCTTAAAAGATATAATGTTTTCACTCTAATTGACTTTCCATTCAATTCAAAGGATATGGAACCGGCGACTGTGTAGATGCTCTGAATTAGGTAACCTCTCATAACTTTGACCTAATCATGATCACAATTAGTGAACAAAAAAATATGAAACCAATAATTTAGATGTGAGGGATGTGAGGGATGTGTTTTCGGTTATGTATTTTCAACAAACAAAACCATTTCCTGTCTGTTATTTGTTCACATAAACCAAGAGCTCAGAAGAATTGTTTTCTATTGTTTTGGGTTTTATATTATTTGTTGAAAAGATATCGGTTTTACTAACTGTTATGACAATTGTATGTATTGTTAGGAATTACACTATTATTATGTGCGATGTCGAGGAAACGGTGATGACCTAAACCAATGATTTTTCATTTAGTCAAAAGCCTTCAAAAAATATAAGCAATTGGACTGATAGGCAGTGATAGACACTGGCAGCCACTCCAAAGAACTGTAGGGCACGTGTTTTTGTTGACTTTCACTTTTACGCTCATCCAAAAGTGCCAAACATTAGGAAAACTATTGATCTCTTCTGTGCTCTTCTGTGGGAAAGATTCCCAAAACAGATAAGATATGAAATGAAGTGAAATCCTAAATATTATTTTTACCGAATATTTGCTGATTATATCCGAGCGATAAAGTGAGTGAATATGAAGTGAAATACTATAGTTTTATAGAACTTTTTGTTTGCACTTTAGTTTTTGAAGAGTTTGTAAGCTCTGGTGGGCCAGTGGTGGCACACGAGTCGGTGCAGAATATCAATAATATGTTGAACGTATTTTGAGAATTGCATTCATATTCATCACATAATGACAGCTGCATTCAACGCATTCAATAATTTGCACCAAGTAATAATCTCAGCATTTATTGACAAATCCTTTTTACACACAGCCTCCCATTCCTACCATAGCCTCCTATTCACATCTAATCTCTTTCCTTCACTACATGTAATTGAATGAAGTCTCTAATCAATGATTATTGGATTGAAACCATAAAATTTGCAGCACACCATTGAATTTAGCTTAACCTTTAAAGCACCTGCCCCTCAGTTTTACAGCTATCGATATATTATGAATTGTTATAAAAGTGAAATCAATAAATATTTGTACTCCAGTTCACTTTCTAAACGCTTGGTTTCAGTTCTATGCTTTTATAAGCCTCTCCTCAAACAACAGTAAATACAGTTTCCGACGAATAGCAAAATCAAAATTGAGTTTTGATTAGAAGTTGTGTTAAAATAATAGAATTTTTGCGAAGGAGAGAGAGAGAGAGAGAGAGAGAGAGAGAGAAGTGATGGTCACATCTGTCATAATCGCTTTATTTCGCAAAATTTAAATACTTGAGAATTACTGAAGAGATGTTCGAAAAGTGTACTTAACTTAAAACACTTGACTAGAATTGGTCCAAAACATAGAAGCCGTGAATATATTGTGAGGGATTGCTTTCAAAGTCATACACTTTGATGATTTGTATCACTTGATTAGAGAAATAAGTGCAAAAACTATAAGTATTGGTGATTAGCCGTGACTTTCCCATAGCATCAAATTAGTTACACTAATGGCATATCAAATGAAGTTAGTTTATTCGCCTGGATAATACTCATTCTCTGTTCCAACAGTCTGTCTCATACTTGGATAGAGGATAATTGGATGAATTGCACAGGCTACATTAGAATATCAGCTAACAGATCAGACATTTGATTTGAGATTAAAACATGAAAATTACGTTTTTGTATAACTTTTAGAACACATTTGAGCCTAACTTCAGAAAAGTCCATAATATTGATTAATATGGACTTAAAGTCATAAACAAATCGCATAAAAGAGTGAATTTTCAATGTTATAGAAGTTATACACTTTTGTGTCCTTTCAATTGAAGTTAACTAAAGTGATAGGAATGAAACTGAAGTGAACGAGACTCAAAAGTGATGCACCGGACTATTGAACATCAGTCCTAAACCACTTTTATTTCACACCCGAGTATTGGATGAAATACTTCAGAGGATTGATTGAAAGATACCGACCAGTGATATGAATGATTGAATGAATCCCAAAAGCAGTACTAATCAGAGGCTTAAAAACATATCCAGAATTTGACGTCTCTTTTAGAGCAATGATAAGCGAATCGAGTAATCCGCAGACATTTGTCGCTAAAGTAATGCATATCTAACTTCTATTAATTCTTTGCCTTAAATATAAGGACAAAGTGTTGGGCATTTAGCACCGGCACAACGACACAGCGCTGGCGACGCATCAACATTGCATTGAACGACACGTGCCGTTGGAGGCAATGCTTTTCGTGTTCACACGCGATGGATAGGCATTACATTAATATTATTTCCTCTCAATAATAATAATATGCCTTATATTACAATATTTAAAACTTTATTCGCATTCAGTTTCTGTCAGAATCTGTGCCGTAGAATAATATTAGTAATGAATTTGCGTTTGAAATTGGCTTCAAATTACCATTAGTTAGGTTTTGCTTGTTTTAGTTTAGGGCTCACCACTACTAAGATCGTTAAGAGATGAACAAATTGGTGGCCAAAGTTAATGAGTCTTATGTCGACTGACATTTGACGCGTCATTGAAAGTCAACTAATTTCCCGAATCGGTTGGTAAAAGTAGAGAATTTGAGTAAAAATGAAAGCCCCATAAATTGTTCGTATATTAATATTGCGAACTGTTTTATATAATGAACTGTCGCTACAGAGTATTAAATTTGAACTTCAGACCATTGAGACCACCCGCGCATTAATTCTGGTCCAAGTTTTGGACATTTGGTGACACAATTCAGTTAACTTTCGGCAAACACTTGAAGCAGTTATACAGTTATGGCTATAAATCTCTTGAGTCACGTTTGGGTCCACTTTGACGCACAATATTTTGATAATTGTTTTGTTGATCATAAACATGAGGCAAAAGAAGCAAATGTTGGGCAAACATTATATGATATATATGGGGCCAAAACGGTCATTTCTTATTTTGTTTGTGTGCTGTTAACAACGCACCTGCCCTCCCCCTCACTCCGATTCAATTTGGTCTATAAATTTAATTCCATCAAATCTTCAATGTTTTGGTAATTTAAATAATTTTATGGCTTTTGTCCAAAACTCGAGCTTTCATTCAGAGAACAAAGGAATAGGAATATTAGTGAATATAAATCCACACAATTATTCAGACGACTGAATGATGGCCAAGCGTTGCCTGGGAGCAGGTAGTGTCATCAACCAAACTGACCAGTTCAAATTATTTTAACTCGGAAAATAAATAAGCAAAAATTAATTTAATTTGTCGGGTTAGTCAAATAGCCCAGGGTTGTTTATAAATTTCCAAATTTATCAAGTTTTATCTATTTTTTCCGAATATTTTTAAAATATGTTTAATGCAATTCTTTGTATTCAAATGAGAACTGTTTTTATTCAGAAAACAGTTTTTGTCAAATAATATCGAAGGACCGACAGCTGGGAAGGGATAGAATTTTCGATTTAATTGGTCCTACTTTTTATAGTTTTTATAATTGAGTTAGACTTGAGTTGAGAATACTTGACAGTTATGCCAATGGTTCTGTCAAAGGTTACTGTTATTTACCTTTGAATTGGAGCGCACTTATTATTTTTCAGATTTCACACCTGAAGTAATCCGATTTATGCATTTCTCAACCCATAAGAAGAAGGACACCCTTTTGAACACTTCAAACATTTCTGTATCTTTTGTTACCGACTCTATTCTGTCTCTAATGTTATTCACAAATACTTCAAAAAACTGATGAAAACCAAAAGTGCTTTGATATGACCCCTTATTTTTGATTAGTAGTCGCATAAGAAAAGCTTCGCAAAGAATTATATTATCAGCTCAACTAAAAAATAAAAAAACAACCCGGATAAGGGAGGCGTTCAACCTCTCAACGTTATCCTTGATTTAAAATTTTAAAAATCAATTTACAATATTAGGTATTTAGAAAATACGCTGGCAAAATTCTTATGGGTTTTATGTATAGGTAAAAGGGAAACCTTATTTTGCTGTGACTGGCCTTTGGCCAACCCTTGTTTTAACTCATCTCATTTAGTGATCAAAGTTTTATTTGGCGTTTACAACGAACAGACTTTTATTACTTTCGTGATTCCAAATAAGTTATCGATATCTTGAGAACCAATACTTTAACGATAAGTTATTTTCAAACATTCATTTTTATAGTTTATTCAATTAGTTGTAAAATTAATGTTTCCAAACGTTAATTATGCGTTCAAAGGCCTAATGGTTTTTGGAAAGGATTAGTGGACAGCAGTAAAGTTGTTGTCCAAAAGTGGTTACATATGAGTCAACTGTCAAAGTGTTAGCCAAACAAAAAAGTTAATCGAAATAAATTTTTGCAAACATTCGTACAATTAGTTGATTAATGGATTTGAGTTGCAAATACCGTCGCCGACAGCAAATGGTCAGTGAAAAAACTGAGGGAACGGGTTGGCATAGAATGAAAAACGGAAAGAGAGTACACTGGAAGTGTTGTGATGCGGATTTATGGATGTTTGCGTGTATTGCACGGATAGTACGCTTATTTGCCAGAACTGCCAAACTTCCGTTTATGTTAGAGAAGGAAAATTCATTTATCATTTGAGTTACTTCTAGTCACTGAAATTTGTGTGAAAAGAGCGAGTATTGCCCACAGAGCTCTATTCGTCGCCTTCATCTTTACAGCCATTATGACCATAACTTACCTTTCTTCATTGCTCAAACTCCTAACTTTCTTCTATTATATCTTTTTTGGTAGAATCGAAATAAATATGAATGTGATCGCAATCAGGGCTTCCTATTTGAATGGTATAACAATTGATTGTTGGGTTCACTCCCTTAACTCTCATATTTACCTGAAATATGAATTTTATTTATGATTAAAGACATAATATTTTCCGAATAACAGCACAAATGTATTGAAGGACTTATAACAGGATATAGTCTCAAAACAAATCGATTTTATTGTAGTTTTGAATAATAAAATTCGCGTTTTATCTCTTATTCTATCATATAATCCAAACAAACTATCGATGAATTTTCTTCAATTCACACAATTTCGGGCAGATTTCCGACAGAATTTCAATTCCTCTCGAAGTTTGATAAACGCAACAAATTTCACGATTAGTTTCTAGAAAAGGAGTATTGCATAACTGTCTCTTTTTCTAAATGGTAGCTGAAGCATTGCCAAACTGCTTCTCTTTCAAGTTTGATTTAGATACGGTATTTTAGAATTTGATGTCCAGGGTGCCAAGATATTATTTTAACTCTGGGTGGTCAGATCGACAAATTACAATTTGTTTTATATCTTAGTTTCCTTAAAAAATGAGGGACTTGATTCGGGGCTATTTTTCAGCTTTGGCTGATTTTCTATGTAATGTTCTAGGGTACATTTTTCAAATATTCGTCAATGGATTTTATAAAAAAATATTTTTGAATTTCATCAAATATATCATCTCAATTGTGGTTACATTAGTTTTAATTTCTTAAAAATTAACTTTTCAATAATTTATTTAAACGCAAAATGTCTCACAAATAAATGTTTACAGTAATTAAACTTTGAATTTCATAAATCCAAAAAACTATTTCATACTATTGTTGAGATTTCAAAAACTATTTCACTTAACCAAACAATAACTGTTGATTCATATTCATTGAAATTTCATCGAAAAACTTTGTTTAATCAAGGTTACGCAAGCTCTTCCGCTTCTAGGGTTAGGGCAGGGGGTTTCGGCAGTTTGGTTTAACAAAAAAAAAATTGAATTTACAGTTTTAATCTAAACTCTTGGGTAACTCTGTTTAATCAATTTATTTAACATGTGGGATTCATTAACAATTGAAAAGGATTTCAATGAATATGAAATAATTGTTTGTTTAAGTGAAATAGTTTTTGAAATCTCAACAATATAAGATAGGAAATAGTTTTTAGATATACGAAATTCAAAGTTTAATTATTGTAATAAGAATTCGATCACATAATTAGCATTTAATTTATTAATTTCGTTCTTTTGACCTTGAAACAATTGATTCTATGAAAAGGTGTCTTTATTTTAACTTTTGTCTTTTTTATGAAAACATTCAAAATATGAAAATTAAAATCTTGGCTTAAATCTATTTTTTGATAATTTAGTTAATTGCTATTTACAGTAAATAATGTATGTGTGTGCTTTTTAATCAATTCGTGTCAATTTTAATGTAAACCAATCAATTCTAAAATTCAATTAAAAACATTCAATCATTTCGATAATTAATCGATAATTGACTCCAAATTATATTTCCGTTACGACTGATTATATCATTTTATAATCTGTTTATGTTATGGCAATGTTGTATAAGAATTGGAGATTCTGAACGTGGGCTCAATTGATAACGTCATCAATAATCATCAGATCTCGAACTATGTTTAAAGTGTTTTATGATAATAATGAAAATATGAAAAGGTTTGGAATGCAAACTTTGGATCGAAACCGACTTTATTTTTTAAATGCCTTAATTTTGTTCATTATTTTTTCTCTTCTCTGGGTCAATAAGATTTGAAAATATTTTGCGCCCTCAACTTGATAGGTCAGAATCGAATTTGTAAAAATCTTGTTTAAATAATTTGTTGGTTCAGTGTCTGAACTTCAGACTGATTAATTAACATCACGGAATTAAACTCTCAACAATGTATAGTGATTCATGTGGTGCACGTTATTTCGTTAAAACAGCTTGCAAGTTGGAGAAATATACTCAGTAACCAAGTGAAATAACCAAGTAACATTGATGAAAACAGAAAGTCAGCTAACTGTTTGATAATTTTTCAGTTGGATTTAATTAAATTTATTAAAATTATATAAATTAAAGTATGAATTGAGTGGAATGTTATAAATTGGGTCATTTATTGTCCTATTAATTCAGTTTAAACATCAAATCGCTTAGTGTTACGCTTAGAGTCTAACGATTAATGCTTAGACCGGAGTCACCAAAGGAAGCAATCTCAGGGGGATTTAGTGGGTTTATCAGGGGGATTTATCGGCTCGAGTTTGGGGGGTATAGGAGTATTTTTACCCTAAAAATCAATGTTCTACAAGCTCCGAGGCTCTAGGTGGAGGTGGTCTAGGGTAGGGTTATTTAAAACCCAAAAATCTCTTGAAATTGCGCAAAGTCGAAAAAACCATATAAAATTTGCAGCCTCGCTTTGCTCTAACGGTGGCCATTTTAAACGATCGCCAAAATCCTAGATGTTTTCAGGCTTTCGACTTTGTGCGGGTTTTGAACCCCTAAACCCCTTGCCCATTACTGCTAAAAACCCAACCTCGCTTTGCTTGTCGAAAAAACTTAATTTTCTCAGGAAAACCCAAAATGGTGTAATTGGCCAATTACTGCGGCTCAGTGGGGATTTTATGAAATATCCCCCCCATTGGTGATCCCTGTCATAGACTCTACTTTCGTCAGTCAATTATCTATTAAACGCAGAATCGCATCACTTATCAGGAGTTAGAGGACTGACAGCTGATGTCACGCTTCAAATGATTTTTTGCTAAATATTTGTTTAATTTTAGTGCAAAGTATCGAAATTACTTCAAATAATCAAAATATTGATTGGATTTTCATTAATTTTTATAGTTTCGTCAAAAAACTGAAACGAAACAATTGAAATGATTACTAATCTTTCAAATAGAGTTATAAACATTTGTGCCTTTCTTATATTTATTACATTGATTTCGAGGACCAAATGTGATAAATATAAAATCGGTGTCGGCATTGGCGACATAACAGGCCCGGCTGCTGAAATTAACATGGTATTACAACAATTACTTCTTCTTGGATCTAATGTCTCGTTAAATAACAGATGGGTTACGCAAAGCCCGGTCAGGACACCAATGGAATACATTTCAGGCTTTATAGTAGAGCTGCCATTATTCAGGACTCGGAGGGCCATAGAGTTTGCTTTGTTTCGGCCGATATCGCAATGATCTCACAAATCGTTAAATTAGAGGTTAAGTATTGATATGAAAGTCATTGAACGATATGTTTAGAAAATTACTAATATTTACATTGAAAACAAGTGTTGACTCAAATTATATTTATTTAACTCTTGATTTCGACAAATCTTTATTTGAAACCCAATTCAAATTATGCTTTTATTCTTGATCAGGTCATCAAAGCTCTTGAGAAAAAATACCCAGGAATATATAATATCAATAATGTAATGCTCTCTTCAACGCACACACATTCAGGGCCGGGAGGGTTTTTACAATATGTTCTCTACCTTATACCCTCCCAAGGCTTTATCGAACAGAACTTCTTGACAGTCAGAGACGGAATTGTTAGAAGTATAGATAGGGCGCACAAGAATATGACTGATGGAAATATATATATAAATACGGGTCAGTTACTCAACGCCAACATTAATAGAAGTCCCACCGCTTATATGAATAATAAAAAAGAAGAGAGAGATAGATATAACTCCAACACTGACACCAATATGACTGTTCTTAAACTGACCGATCAAAAAGGAAAGGCTTTGGGAGCAATCACTTGGTTTCCCGTTCACTCGACTTCCATGAATAATACAAATCGATTAATTAGTGGCGATAATAAGGGCTACGCCTCTATGCTTTTCGAACAGCAATTTAATGGAGGAACACTTCATGGAAAGGTTTAGTAGTTTAGTATTTGATCGATGTTTAATTTGCAACAACCTAATTTTATATTAGGGCCCATTTGTTGCTCTCTTTCCGCAATCAAACGAAGGAGATGTTTCACCAAACATCAAG
>JAQGAR010000354.1:0-16515 GCA_034697865.1 Oribatida sp. | reverse complement strand
AAAATAGACTTACCGATAAAGTATGGCAATTTTTATGCACTCAAATGCAAAATCTGGCATTAGCTTACTAATGCATATGAATTTCTTCCTATTCACATTAGGGGGAGAATTTTACCCCTTTCTACCTTTTACTGACAATCAGTGCTTTAGTTCACTGACAATAAATTGTCAGAAATTGTCATAAATTGTCAGAGATACAAGCATATAATTGAAAGAATTAGGCTTAAATACAAATCTAAGAATTTAGGCAAAAATTGGATGGTATATCAAGTTTTAAACGTTAATTAATTGAGTCTTAAATATGGTGTCTTATGATTTCAGTTATTTATTTAAGAGAAATGAGAATCTCATTATGAGAAATGAAATAATAATAATAATAATAACAAACATATGATTAAGTGATTGATTAATAAATACTAAAAATGATTCATTTTTTTCGTTTAAATGAACGATGTATTCCTTTGGCGACTCCTTTGCCAAACCAACCGCCGGATGAATGAGAATCACAAATTTTGTTCATTTGATTGTCAGATATATTTGAATCCAATAATTTAATTCTATTACAAGTATTCTCTTCTTCTGGTTTAAGAGGAGTCGAGAAATGAAAAATCGGATCAAAAGACCTAATAATTGATTAATAAGTTTGAGTCAAACGAAGAATTAATTATTAAAATACTCACTTATTATAGGGCTTTACGTCAATACTTAAATGTTTCATAACTTCTTTCATAACTAAATCACATTTTCCGTTGATTTTGATGATAGACTGCGAGTCTTTTGGAGTCCACTGAAGGTTTACGATTGCGATCTGAGGTAAACCGTTGACACTCTTTGGCCACAAACACTGATATTTACGAAGAACTTTTAAACTGGAGCCCAAACATAGGATTAAATCTGCTTTAGAGGAAGCCTTAACAGCTCCCTCCCAATTCAGAGGCATTGTCACCTTTCCTTTTTCACCAAAATGTACGATAGTGTCGATCAGATCTCCACTCTCTTCAGGACATAAATGACATTTTCGACTGGTTTTGTGTCTTCGAAGAGAAGTCTTTTCCGTGACATCAAATGATCGCAAATATTGTGTTTTGCAGTTAAGACAGACTTCGATATACATATTTCCGTGAATTTCCGACAAACAGTTCTGCGGTAAACCACTTCTCAGATGAAGTCCGTCACAGTTTTGAGAAACCAAATGTTTGACCACTTGTTTTCGATATAAACCAGTGATCGCCATATGAGTGAAAGTGGGCTCTAATTCACAAAACCAATGTTTAAAGTAAAGCAAAACAAAGAGGGATTTCATACCCGCCATAACCAAATCACAAGTTCGTTCCATTTCAGAGCCACTCTTCATTCGGGTCCAAATACCATTAGGTCCTCTATAGTCAGGGATTTGAGCGGATGTGCTGATTCCAGCGCCGGTATAGACGACCGTAGATTTTGAATCGCGAATCAAATTCGCCAAAAGTCGACATTTTTCGGCCAACACTTGCGGCTCGTCTTCAACTTCTTTAGATCTCTCTTTATTCAACTCTATTTTCTGTTTACGATTCAATACTAATTCGACTAAAGATTTAGATTCCTTCAGAATATTGACGTCTTCTTCAGTTTGATCTGATTTGCATTTTTTTAGAATTGACTGAATTTGACGCTTCCTTTAATTGAATGAAATTATCGTTAAATTGATCTCAAGATAAGTATCAAATAAATGTCAGACTTTGCGCGCAAATCTTCTTTGAGTTTGATTTTGTTTAATTGTCTGTCTTTACGATCTCTTCTTCGGTCACTCATTGAATCCATTATTTGTAAACAAAATATGAGTCAAAGACATAAAAAATGTTATTTAATTCAAGTTTTGTTTGATTGAAACGTTTTCTCAAAAATAACGTTGAATTCAATGCTCTAAAAGTGATTTCCTTTTCCGATATACACTGATCTGTAAAAATGGTAATAAAAGACTTGTCTTTAATTTAATTGTATTTAACGGAATTAAACTGAATTTATTGTCTTTGCTGTGTGTTTAGGGTCGCGTCCGAACGAAGACTATTAAGAAGGCGTCGAGAGTTATAATCGAGAAGTACTACACTCGACTCACTCTTGACTTCCATACCAACAAACGGATTGCCGAAGAGATCGCAATCATACCATCGAAGCGTCTTCGCAACCAAATCGCTGGTTTTGTCACTCATTTAATGAAACGCATCCAAAGAGCACCGGTTCGAGGAATATCCATCAAATTGCAAGAAGAAGAACGTGAGAGAAGAGATAATTATGTGCCGGAGGTATGTCTTTTGTATTTGTATTCGTATTTTTTAATAAGAGTCATTTATAAGGTATCCGCCATCGATGTTGACGTGATTGAAGTGGATCCCGACTCTTATCTTATGCTTAAGGAGATGTCAATGGATAAAATTGCTGGTTTACAGCAAACAAACCCAACCGCTGTTCCCTTCCGCGGTCCTCCGCGCCCTTAAATATCTTTGAAGACATTAATTACTAAATGAACAATAAATCGATTCTTTGATTAATTCTTATTTTGATTTATTTGACTTTAATCTGGAAACCAATCGCTTCGCAAACAATTGAAACTTCAGACAAACAGTTCAATCAAAAACATTATGCCTGAAAGTCACCTAGATCACTTAAACTACAATTTTCAGATCCTAGGTAACAATGGGAGTGTAAAATAGTGTTAATCATCTTTGTTTTACCCGATGAAATATAAACTAGTAAGGGAAAATTAATTTTGTTCCTGTTATTTTAAATCGAGTTTTGGTCATTTTTGCACAAATAACCGAAAGTTGTGCCGATTCGAGCACAAAAGTTATACAAGAGGCAATTATACAAATTTTTTAAAGCGAAAATGTAAAATAATATTATGCTAAGCATTGTTCTCTAGGAGAAAGGTTAGCTGAAAACCAATAAATTTACTTACTATTGAATATAACTGAATTGACATTAGGTCTCTTGTGGTTCAATCATTAATGACCCTATTTTTGAAACCCATATTGTCATAAATTGAATACCTTGCTCAATAAAAATGTTTTACTGTAAAATACTAAACCATTGATAACCGTTTGTAATAATGGGATGGAAGAGATGGTTAAATAGCAGTTTAAGTGCATTTTAATCAATTCAATTTATTTCGAATATAATAATAAATCTTTATTAAACTTCATATAAATATTTAATATATTATTTGAATAAACTTTAGGAACACTCAACGAATTGGTAATAAATCAGAACCGAAGGCCGGAACTGAATGTTTGTCATCCATTTCTCATCCTTCGAAACGAGAATTTAAAAGAAGTTCTTTTTCAATATCATTGAGAATCGCTTTTATGGCATTCTTCTCGTGACGAGAACTCAAGAGTTTAAGAAAAGAAGACATAATAAAGAGAATCGAAAGAAAAGATGTCGACAGAAATATTCCAAGCTTGGTCATTTCCGTCAACAAACAAAGAGACGAAATTACGAGAGAAAGAAAAAATATGAAAAATATCAAAAATAAAGAAAAGGTTTTTGAAGTGAATTGATTATCGTTGACATAGTCTTCGAGCAAATTTCTGGTTATTTCCAGATATTGTTCTCTATTGGGAGACAACGAATTGAGTTTGGGATAAACAGAATTGGATGCCATGTGTTTGAGCTGAGTTCGAGCCTTTGCTAACTTTGCCGCCGATTCAGTCATTTCTGGCAAAACATTTAACTTAAGCTTTGGTTTACCGGACAATAACCCGCTATTATCTGATTTATTCAAATCTGAGTTATTGTGAGTGCCGTCACCATTGAGCCCATGCATTATCTTAACACCATAAGACCCGTCACCATTTGCCGATATTCTTGAATGCAAATAATTAGGATTTTCATTACCTGAAGCCATTGAAACGCTCTCATCCTTTGACTCATCTTCAGAACTTTCTATTCTTCTGGAGGTAGACTTTTGATCGCAACATTTGATTTTAAAGAGAGCCACAACTGGTTGATGATCACTAAAAGAAAGGCCTGATTCGTCTTTGCATCGAATAGTCATATGTTTGACTTCACATAATTTTTTATCCAAAGAGTGACTCATCGGATCGTTTGAATTGTTTGTTCGATCAAACAAACGAAACAAAATGAAATCAATCCGTTTTCCGGCACCATTTTCGGCTTCGATTTTCGGGGTGAAAGTGTTGTCGCGATGACCACAAGTGTGGTATTCGTCATCAGACATATCGGATTCAAAATCATTAGTTAATGATTTAATTGTTTTGTTTACGACATCCCCGCCTTCTATGCCGTCAATGTCCTCAACGCCATTACTCTCTTTAATTGAATTCATAGTGACTTTATAACAATCATTCAATTGACTCAAAGAAACTATTGATCAAAAAACAAAATTAGTTTCCAAACTATTGCTTTGATGATTGAGTGACTGACCCAAAAGACGATAGGGCACCTCTTTTGAGGAGGTGTTCATATCTCCGGCCAGAATTACGAAGTCTTTAGCATTGGAAGCCTTCGAATGTCTATCAGTCATAAGTTTAATGAATTTAGACATTTCATAGGACTGACAGATTCGATGCACAGAATATTGATCTCCAAGACGTTCATCTAAATTATATTGAGCATGCATCTGATAGGGACAAGATCAATTTATAGATATAGAGCTTTATGAGCCTTTCCCTTACATGAGTGCAGAACAAGTGAAGGTTAATAGAATCCAATTGGATGCGGACGTAACCGATTCCTAGCAATTCCTAAAATTAATTTTGAATTTGTTTTAAAAGACGGAACTAACCCTTCGAAGTGAACCAATCGCCGTGAAATGGACGGAAAGGCGAACCATTCACAGAAAATGGATGAAAATGAAACAAATTTGGCACCCATTTCGCCAAAACAACTAAACCTATTTCAAATAATTTTTCTATTAATTCAAAATTTACAAATAGAAATGACTGGACGGACCACTTGTACCCAGAATACTAGCATTTTTGAACATATGAGCGAATTTATATTTAGATTTGGTTGCGCTCCGAATATACTCAAAATCAGATTGAACCCAAACCTATGAATGAAATAAACTCATATAATAACAATGGTCTACATGTATGGCCATTAGCAAACAAATCAAATTATTACTTCTTGAAGAAAGACGACATCATAGTTATGTTCCGCCAAATGCTTTCCAATCAATTCGATTCGCTCTTTTCTATGTCGGGACACATACTTAAGACCCCTATATAGTCAGAGATTAATCATAGATTTTCAAAAATTGTTTATTAGGAAATAATGTATCGAATGTCAAATAGAAATAAGAGTGAAAAAATGATCTCAAATTTAAAAACTACCGTTTTGAACCACATACACCGGTCGATCGGTATAAGTAGTCGGGGAAAAATTAACTGTTATAATCCGTATACATTAGTCGGAATTTACATGTAGCTTTAACCATATTGCCTGTATTGTGTTTGCCTACTACGTAAAGGGAAATAATTATACGTAAGTTCTTGGTAACGGGACTTAGGCTGAGTTTATCGGGATTTCAGGCTTGTTTTGACGGTATTGGTTATGCTATGTTTGCCTTAGTTACGTTGGAAAATTTACGTAAAATATTGTTGGCGAGGGCGAGACTTAGTCTGGGTATATGGGTAACTTTACCACCTAATTTTGGCTGTTTGTCGATTCTCCGCGAAAACCAGACATTTATTACAACATATGTCGTTCAAAACAGTAATAGGTTTAAGTAAATTATTATTCAAAGGGGAAATCTGATCAAATGTTTATTTAAATGAAAAGCTGTTTAAATTGAAAGAAAATTCATTCAAAAGAATAATTTTTGAAATAATCAACAATTGATTGAATCAACTAAATCACAACTAAAATAGTACTTAAAATTGTCAATTCTTTAAAATGATTAATTTTTTACAGCGCAACCTTTACATGTTTAGTTTTATAATGGCCTCATTCTCAGACTATAAAGTTAAAAGGATATCTATATAAAACTCTCCATGTTAATTCTTTCAGAAGTTATTTAATAAAATTTAAATATTCTGATACTATTTAAAACATGAATTAAACCTCGATTCAAGCGATTTCAACTTACCAAACATTTAAAGTGAAGATTTTAAGGCCTGTTTCACTAATTTGATCCAAACGGCAGTCCATTTAGAATTATGTTTAATGACTCGATATTATTGTAAATAAATTATTAAATTGAGTCAAACATTGTTTTATTAGTTGATTGACAACGTTGTTATTAAAACAATATTTTATTAACTCAGTCACAGAACAACCAATCATCATTCACAATAAATTTCTCACAATATCAATCACAACAGCGACATCTCTCTCTCTCTCTCTCTCTCTCTCTCTCTCTCTCTCTCTCTTTCCCTCTCTCTCTCTCAAAAATAATTGTGAGCCTGGTTAAATACTAAAATAATTTATTGAGAAGTTGAGTCATTTATGTTATGAATGGGTTGGATGTCTGCGGGAAACTTGTCGCCCCACCGACTGATTTTAGCGCAACGATAGGTATGTCTATTAATAATGAAAACTTAAATTAAATGTTATTTTTAAGACAAAGATTACTTTTGATGTTTTGCTTTAGTAATAATAATTTCTTTAAGCTTTCCATCACTACAACAAAAACGACAAGTAGCTCTGTGGTGACCTGTAAGCACCGGCTGAACAATTCTGGGCCAATGCTTTACTTCTATGAAACCACAAATTAGGTTTACAAAGGTACAATATATATCAAGTTGATAATTAATATTAATTAATTGAATAAGTACCTGGCTGTTGGCTCCCTTTTTGAATGACGACATAAGAAAACCTTTCTTTTCTAATGACTGCGTTCTGAAGATATTTAATGATTCTTATATTTGAGTCAAAATATTAATATTTTGCTCACCTTTTGGCCAAATCTTAAAGGATTGTGAGGAACTTCAAAATTGCAGAGAACCGGACCTTTGGATGATTGTCGCGGACACGTCAAGTCGTGGGAACACTATTTACATAATTTAATATATATTATATGAGTTGATATCAGGGATGCCCAAGGGGGTATAGGTCAAAAAAATCCCTGAAAAAATTGACTTTTCGACCCTCCTGAAATTTGCAAAAATATACCCCCTACCCCCTCAACTGAAAATTTTTTGAGTGACCCCCTGAGGTCGGGTAGCTTGGGCATCCCTGGTTGATTTATTTTATATAATACCGGAGATACTATAGTGGCGTCAGTAACAGTGCGTTTAGTGGTCGGTTCTGTTCTCTCAATATTAGTCTTAATGTGAGCCGTAATCTTATGACCAGACAATTGAAGAATCAGATTACGAGCCTCGAGGACTGCGGCAAAACCCGCGCGAGAGCCGTGTTCTACGATTACTAACAAACCCTGAGTTTTGTGCCAAAGATTTTCGATGACATGAACCCTATTCTTGGCGTCGAGAATGTCCAGCAATGAAAAGGCAGAGACAACCAAATCGTATTTAATCTGTTGTTTAAGAATTTTATAAATTGTGAGTCCAATCATTTAATTTGACTCACGGTATTAGAAACCGGTAAATATTGCCGATAAAAGACGGGATCGAAAACGGGTTTTTTATTTTCTTTGCCGCTCTGAAGAAGAAGTCGCGACAATTCGTTCATTGAGTTAGAAATGTCGACACAAAAGTACTCGTCGAAGGCTTTGGGCCAAACGTCTTCTGCGGCCCACATAGTTGTACCCACTCCCGAACCGAAATCAAATAAAGTTCGTGGTTTGAAGTCCGGAACATCTTTTTGGATCTGGTATTGCATTCAAATAGAATGAGACACACATTTGAAATGAGCTAGATGGCAATTAAATTACTCCGTTAAAAATAGAAAGAAGTGCGGCGTAATTAGCGGGCAATCGGGCGGCCATATAGGCCACACACGAATAGTTGTCATATCTTAACATTTAAGAAACGTATCAATTATTGGAACAATCAAAAGGAATACCGACTTAATTGACTGATGATTTATAAGCGAATCCTTTAATCTTTTGTTTAACTCTTGTTTTCTGTCCTCTTGGACTTCGATCCATTCAGATTTGGTCAGACTTTTCTCATTATTTCCGTCTGATTTTAAAGTCCAGAAATTGCATTCAAATAATAAATAAAAGGAAATCATTTGATTGAATGAAACCTTTGAGAGCTATCTTTTCTTTGATTTCGAGGGCCTTAAGTTCGACTTCTTCCTCTTCGGCCGGTAATTGATGTGAAATAACTTTTTTGAACATTTCATTGACGTCTTCTCTAAACTGATGGCAATTATGTTCTAAAAAATTAATTAAATTAATTTCAAAACCAAAGTCTAGAGTTTACTATTGATTATTTGAAGGGCCGCCGCCTCAAGTCTTGCGGGCAGAGAGACCGTCGGTATATGTCTTCTGCCGGCGTGGAGTCGATATCTGAGTCCGATATCGAATTTAGTGCTCAAATCAGACTCAATGTTTGCCACATATTTTGCTTCATTCGATATTAACTAAATTCAAAGGCATTTTCATTCAATTCAATTAAATCTTTTAAAACTTACTCTCAAATGATTTGAAGGATTCGCATAAATATCTTTCAGAAGACATAAAATAAGTTTTGGAGTTTTGGTTTGCATTTTGATTGACTTTGTTTTTTTGGATCAGCATTTCTAAAAAGCTATTCAAAAAAAGTACGAAAGTTGTTGTGCCTAATGTGGTGAACCCTATTGTCAACTTTTGTCAGATCCAGCAGTAACTGCATTTTTATTGTAACAAATTAAGAACTAGTGGTATTAGTAGTATTTAGTAATATTTATTAATATTTATTATTATTACTTGGTAATATATAAGGTTTCTAATCCTCTCCTTGTGTACGTCTTCTGGAACCAATACCACTAGTTCTTAATTTGTTAAACAACAGTTGCTGTTATAGTGTAGGCACTGTGTGGCCTGGAGCCCCCTCCCAAAGCTGCCAGTGCCCCAAGAATTCAAAATTTCGATTTCAAGCAGAGTCGTAGCCGAAGTCGAGGACTTTTTGGAGTCCTGTGGCACCGAAGACGAGACCGACTCATCGATTAGCCAATAGTCATAATTAAACCAAAGTTCGAGTACTTTTCACGACTCCTCCGAATAACCAGAAAAACCCAAACCTAAACTTTAGTCATATGAATCCCTGTTAAAAGTCCCAGACATAGACCCTGGGCTATGTCCAGAACTTTTAACATAAATACCCACTCCTTTGCTGAATTCAATTCAATTGGTGCCGAGCTCTCGAACAGTTGAAGTCAGCTCTAAATACTAGTCCTCCGATTCAACCCAAAAACTATTAGTAAAAAGTATTCAAATTATTTTCTAAGACTTTTGTTTTCCTTAATTTTGTGCCAATTTTTCTAAGTTTATCATAAGTCCTGACCACTCATTGTTTACCGAATCTCACGGCAGGTCCTAAATCTATTCGATAAATAATTATTTGTAATTCTTGTGTCTTTCAAAAGACTTTAATTATTTTCATAAAAAAGTGTTTTCAAAGTTCTTGTATTTTACAATAAATCAGTTTTTCGTTACTTTTGTGTCTTATATTTCTGTGAAAGTCTTCAAATGTCGTATAAATTATGTCGAATCCTATAGAATCGGGTATTTATCGACTTCTTCTGTCATCGGTTAAATCGATTATCGACGAGACTAATCCGTATAGTCTGTGGGAAGGGTTCGGTTCGAAGCCAAGCGAGATTCGCCTCCCTCGTAAAGCCGTCCCCCTTTCCAGGCCACTAATCACTTACAATTTGAGGCCAAATATTTTGAAATAATTTTAGAAATAAAATTAATTTTATTTAAGAGAAATATTCAAAGAAACGATAAATGAAATTATTTTTAGCAATACTTCGAGAAAAATAATTGAATAAAAATAAACCAAAAATAAAGATTTAAACGATATTTAGAGAAATGAGCGCTCAGTAGACGAACGTTCACTATATAATAGTTAAAACTAAGCCCAAAGACCAGCATAACTGCCCTGAAGACTGGCCGGAAGCGGCCCACCGGCTACGAACAGACGGGTTTTGGAAGAGTCGTATTGATGAGTATAAATAGCGGGCGAGTACTCAATTTGGAAGAACAGATCACTGAATATCTCTTCGGGAAACTAATCAAACATTTAGTCGATTAATAACAGAGAATAAGAGAAAGAGAGAGAACTCACGACATATCCTTTGCTCGCTTTAAGATAAGAATAACTTTTGGTCGTTATATTCTCCAAATATTTATTGGCTCTGATGTCGTAAAAGAGAACCGTTCCAACGCCCGTTCCTATAGTCAACAGTTCATTATGAAAGCTCAATGATCTGATGCCTGTGCCCTGATTTTTCGATAATATCTTATTGATTGGGTTAAGAGTTTTGACATCAAGTAATGAGACGTGAGATTTGGAACCAATGGCATAGAGATTGCGATCCATTTGTTGAGACATACAAACGTTTTCCAAACAAAAAGGCAATTGATTCGAGTACTTCTGGTTAAGAGTTTGGCAGTCGAACAAATGAATGTGAGCGTTGAGTGACAGCACCGCCACTTCCTTTCAAAATCAATATTATATCTTAAATTATTGTTATTTTTATAAAACAAATTGTCTTTACTTCAAACTTTTGATTGTAAAGAAGGGCTCGAATTTTCTCAGCTTTTTTGCAAACTTTGCTCAGCAAAGGCTTTGTGTGACTATAAGAAGGAATCGATAAATCGTTGACTCGTTTGATACTATCATTGTTCTGATCGAAGCGCCAGAGTGCCAGAGTTGTGTCCCGAGAGCCCGAAACTAAGAACTGATCATCTAACCAGGTCAGGTCGAATATCCAGTCTGAGTGGGCGCCCTTTCAAGTCATTTGAAATCAGATTATTGAAATTATAATTATGGAAACTCACTTCTCCGACGCAAACGGGATCTAAAGTCGGTAACCGATAGACGGCCACATCATTTGGGTTCTGACCTCCAGTGGCTAAAAGTGTCCGCGAAGGATTTATCTCAATAGCGTGAATACCGCACGGATTTTCGGGTTCTCTCGTTTTCATTGAACTTTTGAGAGTAGGAATTGAGTGTTGTTTTTGATTCAAGACATTCAAAACTATCAACTTTTAGACAAAATAATAAATGAAAGATTTTAAAAGTATAATAATATACTGTACTGTACTTTATTGCATTTGGTCCCGAAGACCACCTGCTGGTCATTCAGCCATTGAGAAGAGAATACTTTATTAAATGCTTCGCACTGAAAGTGTTGTTCGCGAAGAAGATTATTGGATAAGAGATGACGGGTTGCGAACACATTTGAGAGCTGTGCCTTTCGGGAGCCCCTGTTATCGATAGATCTTGAGCCCACAAAATCTACTACATTATGAGATTTTTCGGAAGTATAATAATTGGACTCGACTTCACCGTTTAAGAACTTTTCCATCCATTTGGGATCACATAATAGTTTATAGTCTTTCAACTGTTTGTTTGTCTGACTTTTAATTTTAGTAAAACTATGGCACGAATTCAAATGATTCTCATTTCCATTAATTACTTTGAATGAATCATTATTATTTAAAAAGTCATTTAATTGATAACAATATTCTTTGGCGTCGATCCGTCTCTTCTTCACGAAAGCCATAATTTTGAATAAAAACAAAATTAATTAGATTTTCAAAATTCAAACTTTAATTCATTTATTATTTGAATCATTTGAAGGCATTTAAACACGATTTTCAATAAACACTTTAATAGTAAACGTGCCGTCAATTCATTGTTTGATAAAAATGTAAATAATTAGTAGTAATCGATTAAATCGATCAAATCCAACCAATTTAGACCAAATTGACCAAACACATACTCAAAAGATTTGACTCAAAAACCATCACAAGTCAAATCAAATGCCAAATATATGCTGATTTAGTGGTGAACCAAATGGAAGAAGGCAGCGGTCAATGAATCGATTGATGGCTAAATTTCAATTTGGACACAATAATAGATACTTTTAAACAATTTGTTTGACTTATTGTTTATGATTGTCGTCATTAACTCGTCTTCATTTGAAAGTCCATCAAACCATTCATATATTATGTTACAAAACCACACTTTAATCACAATAATTGTGTTAATAAATCTATAATTAAAATGTTATATAAAATACATTGGATTAGTTTAGTGATAACAAAGAAAGGTTAAATTCAAATATTCTAGATATTTGTCTCTTTTAAAATTTAGTAGACTTTGGTAAAAGTGATGTCAGTGGACCCCAAAATTGATTTCAAACGGTGTTTGACTGTAACTCGTTATTTGTTTTTTGATTTGTTGATATTTTTTTTTGAATTGAATGAAACCACGATTTGAGTGAAGATTGTCTCAAATTATTTGATTAAAATACAATCGATAGTGAAAATGGATTTGGAAGTTATGCGAAATGATTTGCTTCAGTGCTATAATAAAAGTTCGGTTCGGGGTCTCAAACAATCGTCCAAATGGTCGGCAGAATTGTTGCTTTCGCTGACCAATTCAGTTGAAGAAAGTCATGGATTAAATACAGAAATGAATACTACAAATGGATGGCAACCAACCAATCATTCCTCTGAATCAATAGTGACTGGAACCAATAGCCTAGTTTTTAATGATCCCAAGTATTTGTTGGCCAAAAGTTGTTACGATTTAAATGAATTCGAGAGAACCGCGTTCTTCACCAAAGACTCGGACGTCAGTGAAATCAAATTCCTTTATTTCTATTCTCGGTATTTGTCGGCAGAGAAGAAAAGATTGGACCGAATGGCAGAAACCAATTGTATGGCAACCGATTCGTCGATCAAATTGTTTACTGAACTTAAGAACGAATTACAAGAACTTTACAGTTCTGACAATGAGTTCCGAAACGATTCATATCTACTATACGTTTACGCAATTGTTTTGCTTAAACTGGAACTCAATTGGGAGGCCATCGAAATTTTAACTAAAAGTATTGGATCTGATCCACTGAATTGGTGTTCGTGGCATCAATTGTCGCTTATAATCGACGATAAGTCACAGTTAGATGCGTTGGAACTGCCCACTAATTGGTTTAAGAAGTTATTTTTGGGCGCCGTTTACCTGGAGCTTCAACTGAACGAGGAAGCCCTACAACTCTACACATCTCTTCAGCAATGGTTCACTTCTTGTAATTATCTGCTGACACAGATTGCAATCGCCAAACACAACTTAAGAGATGTGGACGGAGCCATTGAATTGTTCCGCCAGGTGCGACAGTCAGACCCGTCACGACTCGATGCTATGGATATCTATAGTAATCTGCTTTATGTCAAAGAAATGCGAACAGAATTGAGTTCTTTAGCGCATTCGGCCAATGATATCGACCCGTTCCGCGTCGAGACGTGTTGTTGTATCGCAAACTTTTATAGTCTTCGTTCACAGCACCAGAAGGCTGTCGTATATTTTTCGCGCGCCCTTCAACTCAATCCTCGACATTTGAGTGCGTGGACTCTAATGGGTCACGAGTATATGGAAATGAAGAACACCGGCGCTGCAATCCAAGCATATCGCTCAGCCATCAAATGTAATAAACGCGATTACAGAGCGTGGTATGGGTTGGGACAGACCTATGAGATCCTAAAAATGCCGGCTTATTGTCTATACTATTATTCAGTGGCGCACTCTTTGCGACCGAATGACTCTCGAATGATGATCGCGACGGGAGAAACCTTAGAGAAGTTGGACCGAAACAACGACGCCATTAAGTGCTATTGGAAGGCAGGAGGACTGGCGCTCTTCAGATTAGCCTCACTCTATGAACGCCTCCACGAAGACAACAAAGCAGCCGTTGCTTTCACTGATTTTATAGTCCGCGCCTCAAACACCGAGAATACAGATCCCGTCCAATTGAATACGAGTTCAGATCTATCGCACGCCTATAGGTTTTTGGCTAATTATCATTTGAATCGGGGAGAACTCAAATTGGCACAAATGGCGGCTCACAAATGCACTCAATTCGCTGAAACACGAGATGAAGGAAAATCACTCTTAAAGGAGATTCAAAAGAAGTGCTCACATTTTGAATAGCTGAAAGACAGTCGCGCTCTTTCTCATCTAATTTCTCGTGGATTTCCTCTTATAATTCAGATTAAAACATAAAATTACATATTATTTCTAATAAAATATTTGAAATTACCTAGTTTCCACTAAAAAACCCATTTAACTAAAATATAATAAAAGTGGGACTTTAATCGATCATTTGTAAGGAATAATTAAATTAGATTTGGTTTATTGTATTGGTACATAAAATTGAAGTTAGATTGTCCGTGACAATTTGTCACCTAGAATCTAGGTTCTAAAATCTAGATGGATACTGCTTTAATTGCAATACAGACGTACAGAGAAAAAACTGACTATAAAGAAGCGAAGATATCTAGGTAAAGTACACAAAACAAAAATAAATCAAATGATTGAAAATTGTCCATGATGATTTCTCAATTAATTTTACTAAAAGTTGCGTTTTCGCCCAATTATATGCTGTATTATTCTAAAGTAATGAAGATAAAACTGGGAATCACTGATTGTTTTGATGGTAATCTCGTAGATGTCATGAAATGTGTTTCCTCTCAAACACATGATTTCAAAAATGTTAGTAAACAAAGTTATTCTGAATCTGAAGCCAACTATTTTTTGCAGAAATAAAACTAATTTAAATGTATTTATTAACTGTAAATTCAGTGCAAAATCAAAAACAATTGATTTATTTAATAACAAATCAATTAAAATATTGGATTCTTTGTATTTGATCGACGAGTGGACTAATGTCAACCCAAAGCTTCTGTCTTTCATTGGGCGCAATATTTATCTTAAAATTGGAAATCCTTTGTGTTTGATGTCAGAATCAATTCGACAATTCTTCAGAGAATATGATTGTTTTGTTTACGAGAATCCTGTGGTCGACTTGAATGCAAACTTTGATTCCTTACTCATCCCTAAAGATCACGTTTCGCGTCAAAAGAGTGACACTTATTACGTAAACAAAGATTTTATTCTACGCTCTCATACGAGCGCTCATCAGCGCCATTGTCTTCAAAAGAAGTCCACTTCTTTTGTATGCATTGCAGACGTATATCGAAGGGATGAAATCGATAGAAGCCATCACTCAGTCTTCCATCAGTGCGAAGTCTTCAGATTATATAACAATTCACAGGTTTTGTCATATTCTTGACAATTGTCTTCTAATTAAGAGTTTTTTTTTGCAATTTTATCGACAATCAGTTAATAGAAAAAGGAGTTCAAGAGATTTTCGAAAGGAAAGGGGTTTCCAGAACTGAATCAAAACAAGAGAATCACTGCAAAGAAGCGGTTAAAGCGATCGAAACTGAAATGAAGTCAACGATTGAATCGTTTGTCAGAGACTTAATGGGAAAAGAGATAGAAATGCGTTGGGTTTCCGCTTATTTCCCGTTCACTCATCCGAGTTGGGAACTCGAAATATTCTACAATAATAAATGGCTCGAAATTCTGGGCTCTGGTATTGTTGAGCATCAGATACTTATGAATGCCGGTCACTCCGATAAAATAGGCTGGGCTTTTGGTACTGGTTTAGAACGATTGGCAATGATCCGCTACCAAATACCTGATATCAGGCTCTTCTGGACCACTGATTCAGGATTTTTGTGTCAATTTGAAAGCGCCGACTATTCGGATGCAATCACTTATCAACCGATTTCAAATCATCCGCAACTCAGTTTCGATATATCCTTTTGGTTACCCAAAGAGTTTTTGTGGTGTGACAATGATTTTTATGATGTGGTTCGCAATTTGGGCGGCGAACTCATAGAACAGGTCAAACGCATTGATTCCTATACTAACAAAGAGGGGAAAACCTCTAATACCTATCGAATAATATATCGAAGCCATGAGAGAATGCTTACCAAAGATGAGGTAAATGTTATCCACAAGAATATTGAGTCATATGTTGTGGAGAATTGGTGCGTCAAAATCAGATGAAATAATCAAATTTTCGATTAATTTCGGTTAAAATCTTTTTTAATAATTTAATTCAATAATCATTCAAACGATTAAATCTTTGAATCACAGAATCGATAAAAATTTCAAATATAATGAATTCACACAAACAGTCATAACAATAAAGGTTTCCCTTAGAATATGAGGCCTTTTCACTCTTCTTCTCATTTTAATTTGAGATCAGTTTAATATTTTGAACAATTAGTGTAATATTTGTTATTAATTGAGATTTTGTAACAAATAATAGTAATAATAAAATTAACAATTGATTAACATTTACCTTATTTTTGATTTATTGTTGAAATTGAGGGCATTTTTATTAGAACTGAGAATATATGAGAATTTGCTTAAACTTAACATTTTTGGCTCAAATGATATGCTCTTAAAGTTAATGGTTTCAATAAATATGATATATTGCAGGGGTTGGCACTCATCAGTGATTTCTGTCCTATTGCCTTATTACTATTGGACACCCCATACACATTAGGAAAGACCTTTGGTTAAAAGTATTTTGTTTGAG
>JAQGAR010000353.1:0-16525 GCA_034697865.1 Oribatida sp. | reverse complement strand
AATTTAAACTAAATTAAGTCAATTTAACTGGATTTAAACCGGATTTAGCGGTGAAATGGCCAAAATGGCGGCATTTTAGCCGCCATTTTATCCTCCCCCTGATCCCTCCCTAGGATTTTTAGCAAAATTTTCCAAAAAATCCCCCCCCCCTGATCCCCCCCTGAAGTCGCCGAGCTTGGCGACCCCTGGTTTTAATACTAAGCAAGGTATTATGCCAGGGATCGCCAATTAGCTATTCCTAAACACGAGAAATCTCATCAGAAAATTAGATGGAATTTCTTTGATTTGAAGTGAGACCAAGCTGACTAACTAGAGTCCAGAGTTGGAATTCAGAACTGTAAATTACAATTTGTAATTCTGACAAATTCTTGTGATTTTATTTTTAAATTTTCCTAAATTATACAAAACTAAAGTTAGTTTCGATTGGTTTCTCTCAACCACTGTTCACCAGAATTGAGGTCTATTAAAGACAAGACCTGTTTTGGTCTTAAAGTCAATAATTTCTAGGGTTTTATGAATTCATTTAAGTTTAGGATATTTATAACATTTGGAATATGATTGATATCATTGATTCTACTCAGACAGACCGACAGTTGATAAGAATTCATTGAATCCAAAGAAAATGTGCTAATTTATTGTCATTAAGATTTCTCTGCCAAAACCTAAATCTGTTGCACTCTTCCTTCACATCAAAGGATTACCCGTTCACACGTGACTGAGATTTTGTAGACTTTTTCAGAGAATTATAATAAAATTTCAAATATTATTCAGTATATTGAGTATTGAAAAATGTTTAATCAAAACAAAATCGGATCTTATTATTGAAGTGAATGATTGGTTATTTTCATTTCCTTTCAAACAATAATTTAGCAAAATTAAAATCCGATATCAAACAAATCCGAAAGCTTTGCGTTAAGTATTCAATTTAAAAGAGTTTAGGGTTTAAAACAAATAAATATTTGTCAAAATCGGACTCAGATTTCAATGCGATCTGAAAAGACGATTCTCAGTGAGTGTTAGTCCACTCTTTTATTCAAAAAAGCTATCATTTTATTCATTTCATTAAAAGGTTTTCAGTTAATAGACATTTGTCTAATATTTTGGGCAAAATATTAAAACTTTTATTTGTTTGGAAACAAATCTGAATATTATTTGAAAGCGTTTTTAGTGAAATACACTTATTTTTGACAAAAATATTATAAAATTGAATTTTTGGAAGATTTTAAGATAAACTTATGGCTCCTATTTTGTCGACTTTGCGACCTTTGAGGGCCGGCGATGTTATAATTGATGCCAAACCTGTCTTTCATATCGTTTACAATGATTTCAAAGGCAGACATTGCGACTATTGTCTCCAATACTCTACTTCTTTGGAGATGTGTTTCGAGTGCAAAGAAATGTATTATTGCGACCAAAACTGTCAAAACATGGATTGGAAACAACATCAAAATGAATGTCCGATTTTGGCCACAAACACATATCAAACGACACCAATCAATTGGATCGAAAGATTACTCCTCCGATTATGGGTTTGTCTTCGATCTGATCCAACGCTCGCAATACAAAAGTATCGTTTGATCGATGGATCGGAAGTTTGTCTCAACGACATTGAAGTGCAAATTGAAGAACAAAACGGGATTAAATCCATTGCTTCCACTGATATAATCGATTATATCTTTGAATTCAATCAGATTTGCAAACACTTCGAAGAATACCAACTCGATTACGATCGCAAAGAACTTTTTGAATGGTATGGAGTGATCGCTGCGTCGCCTATCAGTTACTCCTTTCGATGGTATTCCTATGATATGTTCATTGGCACCGAAGAAGACAGTTATCCGGCATTTGTTGGTCAAGGATTATATCCTCAGTTGTGGTCTGTCCGTCACTCATGTCTTCCGAATTCGGCGGTCGTCACAAATGGTTTTCAAAATTAATTAAATTATTGGTTTTAATTGTGTTTTGTCTTCAGGTCTTTCACTGCAATTGCGAGCCATGAAATCAATGGCTGTCGGAACTCAAATCACAAGAAGTTATGTCCGTTTGAATCAATGCAAATATCAGCGAAAAAGAGATCTCAAGAGATATTACTTCTTGGACTGCAATTGTGAAAAATGCAAACAAAATGACTTCGACGCCGATTATCGCGAATACGAATATTTGCGTAAAATTATGGAAACGGACTTTGATTTCAATGATTTGTATTCAAATCCAAAAGTCAAGGATTGGGAGCACTCCCTCGCTGTCATCAACAAAGTCGTCAAATTAGAAAAGGCTATATTCAGAGGCCAGTATCACCCATCCCGCACATTCACTTTGTTGAGACAAATGATGAGTGTTCGCTGGTGGGGCCGTCTCACAAGAAAGACCACTTACTGGATTCCTTGGTCTTCCCAAACCAAGTACAAGAAGATTGAAACACACGTTCGAATCACTTATGGTGTCGATCATCCCATCTATAGAAAGTTCTTCAGAGAAAGGGTCAGTTATCTCTAATTCGCTACAAATTCAAAGTCAATACAAGAAATTAATGTTTTAATATTAATTACAAAATAATCAACAAAATAAACGTTAAAATAGCAAACTATTTTTTTTTATCATTCATTAAGATTTGATATTTTAGTCAATAAATGATTCGTTTGTTAAGAAATTCTTTTAAATACATTTCTGTCATTTTTGCAAAATAATAAAAATAATTTTTAAAAATGCCTATAATTGCTCTTTAATGATCCAGGTTAGTATCAGTGATAATTCAGAACTCATTACCACACTTTTGAATGTTTATTTTCTAATGATTAGATTCAAAGGTATGTTTTGTTGAGAGCTTCGATAGCCTGAGACAATTTAGTTAAACAATCCTTTAATTTATTGCTTTATTTCATTAATTTATATAAAAATTTAATTTAATTTGAGTCATAACTTAATTAAATTGATTAAAAATTAATTTTAAGAATCAATCGCTATTTAAGTTGTATTTTCAATACTTTTATGGATGTTCTGATTACGTGACTTATTTTTGTTCAATTGATAAAATATTCTGTCCTCAAACTTTGTCCGATAATAGGAGTTACCATCGATGAGTAGACTGTCGGGCTCATAGTTGAGAGCTCTGTCAGTTCTGCAGATCTGTTCGTAAAGTGTTATCGTACAAAAAGAAATACTCAGATTTAGTAAAAGAAAAGCACTGTCGATAACCACTGCCGTTATTCTGTCGTCTTTGAAGATATTCAACGAAAATGTTGTTTTTATGCCCCGTTTCAGTTCTATTAAATAAATATTAGATTTGGACATAACGTAAATGTTTAGCTTAACTGACTGTACTCATTGTCAATAATGGGAGCAATGATTCTGAAACCCATCAGAGATGTGCCAAAAAACAATGACATCAGATATGGGAAAGCAAATGATAAATCCATTTTCCAACAGAAGAGAACCCCATTGAGGGCTGTACTGAATAAGACAACAACAAAGAAGACATCGACCAAAAGTGTGACCAATTCATAGTCCAAATCATAAATCATTTTACTTTTTGCGAACTCTTCACTCACTCGATAGAGCATATGAAGAGCTCTCACCAAATAAAGGAACGAACAGAATGCCAGGAAATACTGAATATCCGGATCAATGATCTCTTCGGCTAATTCTGATTTTGAGATCTCATTGATTTCAGAAATATCGGCGAAAATGTTAGAAGTGATTGTCTTCGGCTTTGATATGAATTTCGACACTTTTGATAATTTTTGCTTCTCTTCGATATCGGAGTTCTTACGATAATCTTTCAGGTTTTCCTGGCCATGGATTCGACCACTTCTTCCAATTACTATGACATCGGGTTTATATGTTTGTTCCTTTTGAGCCAAAATATCGTTTGCGTTATTTGAAGACATGTTTGCAATGAGTCTTAAACAGACTTTTTTGTTAACTCATTTAAATTTATATCTTTTAAAATATTGATTCAAAATTTAATTGTGTTAATACGCGCGGATGAACTTGAACATTTCTTCGAACATTAATAAACAATGACAAACTGGTATGTTGTTTGAAATAAAAACTGTTTACACTGACCAAAGCACATATATGGCCTCCAGCCACAGAGGTTCAGGGTCAAACAATTTAAGACACCTGTGCAGCAAAGGTCACTAACCTTTAGCCACTTTAGCCACAGAGCGAACTTGATAAGCAAGTTACATGATTGCATTTCGAACCAATACTCACTTTATTCAGGCAATTTCACAAATTCTTATCGTTTGTGACTTTCCTTTGTTTTTAGGGAAAGTAATTCTGTTTGAAATATCTGAGTTGGTTTTAAAAACTTTGAAGACATGTTGATTTTGAGCATTTGATTTACTTTTTAAAAGGATTGTCAAAAATATCAAGTTTTTGTATCCTTTGTTGCGAACAAAATTAATTAATGTTTGATTAGGTTTTTTGTTACTTATTGTGTTTGAAAATTATTTAATCATTATTTGTGTCAATAATTTTAAAAATCAGACAACAATAGAGTTTTTTGGATTCGCCAGATAAAATCAATTTATCAACTGTTAAAGTAATGCCCTCCAGACTGCCCTCCCCTTCCAGACTCTTATTCTAAATTTTTTTTAAAGCATTTGTTGTTTAGTATTTTATGTCAAGTGAAAGTAATTTAATTAATTTAAGACATTGACTATTGAATTGAAATCAGACGAGGATATTATTTTCATTCGAGTAAATTAATTCCCTATTAAATAAATAAAGGAAAACTTCACACAAATTAATAGAGGTTTTTAATTAAATGACATTTTTGTAACCCTTGAATAATATTTCCTCGACTTGAAATATCTCCTGAACTCGAAGAGTTTGGCGGCTACTAACTTACTCTCAATATTCAGGGAAGGAGAGATGAGAGAGAGAGAGAGAGAGAGAGAGAGAGAGAGAGAGAGAGAGAGAGAGATTAAAAATTGAATTGTTTAAAAACTTCTGATTGTTTCTGAAAAATTGAGTTTTATTAAAAAGTGGTCGTCCTTGTGATCAGTGATCACTGGAATGGTGCCAAGTCCTCAATGTTGACGAAAATTCCCATTTTTTATTTAGTTCGAGTGTTTTATTTGCGTGAAATTGAAAGCTAGTCTCAGATTAATATTTAAACTTTAAAGTCTTAACTTATTCTTCATTATTATGTGAATCATTGATAGTTATAATAAAATAATGAAAAAAGTTTTCAATTCCAAGTGATATCAATTTTATTACTTAATATCAATTATTAGTAAACGTATTTTTAAATTAAATCGAAACAGTGATCTCTTTTAATTATATTAAAATGGTAATAAGCAAGTGGTACTGCTATTAATGATTTTAAAAGGTGAAAGCTAATAATCGAAAGTACTCGACTGGACTTTGAATAGTTACGTTACGTTATGTTATTTTCACTACTATTTGATCTCTCCTTCAATCTTATGTTTGAAATTATGGATAAATCGACGCTACTTTTGAGCATGGACAATTTGTTGCAACATTTTGGTGTGAATCAAGTTTACAATCAAATTATAGATTTCACTTCATTGAGTCCAACCATTTTAATCAATTCAATCATCTTTTGATTGTTGGCTGATATCAGATCTCATTAAACGTATCATGGTATTTTATTGCACGTCAAATTTTCAGTCGTTTATGTCAGACTCTAAAATGCTTATGTTTCAATTTGTCTTTTTTATGTTGAAAATAAATCTAAAAATAAGATAATATTTCTCTCAATTAATTAAATTATTTTTATTACAAAATGTAATTCTGTGTAATACTGTCTGATGTGTTCTTTTAAATGCAAATAACTTGTTGCTAGTTCAACTGCAAAAAGTTTAATTTATATTTTTAAATAGTTGTAAATCCTTTAAAAATTCAATAAAATTGCAAGTTTTGAAGTGAAACGCCGGTGTGTTTAACAATTGACGTCTGTTCAAACGAACATTGCCGTGCATTGTAATTGAAATGCCGGCTAAATTAAATACTGACAGCTCTGTCAGGCGTTTCAAATATTTATTACTATTATTTGAAATAATTAATTCTGATATTTAAGTTCACCTAATCTTAAAGCATAGCAACAGATAATTACCATTAATTGAGTGCTTAATCAGTATTTGCGAAGTTTGTTTCCACAGTTTCATCGATTATAAATTGAATACCTCTTTGATTATCTTATTGTTTAAGAGTTAAATTTGGGAATTTATAAAATATGGAGTTTTTGGAGGAAAATATGAATTTTAATATTTAATATGGATATAACTGAACGAACAGTTCTGAACACTTGCTGTTCAATAATCAATAGTTTAATGAAATCAATGGATTGTTTGTCGGCTCCGATCGAAGATTTGTTGGATCTGAAAGACGGCTCAGTTTTGGTCGAACTAATGGAGAGCTTCGATAATGCATTTGATTTATATTTTGAGCGCAAAACCAATTATTCATTTATAAAACAATGGCTGAGAAGACAGGGAATAGATTTGGGCCGAAACCGGAGTGTGAATGAGATATTGCAAAGTGGTGAGAAGGCCCACCTCACTATGCTGTCCTATGCCATTGTCACGGTTTTCATCAAAAATGATAAATATTTGAAGAAGAAGTTGAAGTCATATAAAGTGAATGTAAGTCAAAGTGAGTTAATGTCTATTACTTTGTATACAAAGTGGAAATTATGTGAAGAAGAGGTCGAAGTGAAAGAGTTGTCGATTTTGAAACAAAACCATAGATTGGATATAATTTTGAGTGACAATCAAACGTTACAAAAGCAAAACAACGATTTGATCGATGAATTGGCAAAATTAAAGACAAAAGTAACCGAAATTCAAAACGAGGCCAAAAAGAAAGAGGAAGAACACAAAGTAATGGTCGCACGTCTTATCGCTGAACTGTCACATCAAAAGTTCAAAACTATGACCACTTCTATTGAATACAATTTATAATTTACTGAATCCTACACTTTCTCTTCGATAGTTCATTAAAACAAGAAAATATTGATAATAATTTCGAATTTAGATTAAAATGCCACCATGCTTAATTTATTTGTTAATTTTTCATAATATATGTAATAATTGTTTACTATGACCTCATTTTTCAATTAAATCACTGATAGACTACTTATTAAAAATTTTCGATAAATTCTTTAAATTGTTTTTAAAGTGTTTGTAATTAACTTATTGACGAACTTTTTTATTCTCGAAAATGTTGGCACAAAATAAACATCTATTTTGTTGACTTGATTGCTAAAACAAAGAAAATTTACCTTTCAAAGTCAAGGTTAAAGAGGACGTTAGCAGACATATATCTCATGAATAATTCAGAATTAAATTCAATTGATTTATAAGTACTTATAAACAATTACTTTATTACAGACTTTTATATTCTTAAATAACAATAGTTTGACTCAATCACTGATTCCAAGGATACTCTTCTGAAGTGAAAGTTTTTTTTTAAAGGGAAAGTTTTGTGAACCATTGGGTCACTGAAACATTGGAAGAATTTTCTTCAAATTTATTCAAATCTTTACTCACAATTTTTAATGGATGAGTCTTTAGGATCGACTGCCTCTTAGTTTACGAATTGTTGTGAAATTCGTGATATAAAAGCTTTTGACTCCAAACGTGAGACAATCATTAAATAAAAAGGAAATTTTTAATAAACTTACTTGTTAATAGTTAAAACTTCTTATCTCATTAAAAATTGACTTATTTCGGGTTCTATTTCGGATAGCCTTTAATTTAAACTTGATTAAATGAATTATTAACCCGAAAAGATTTTGCCAGTAAACTGATAGAAACGTGAGCATTGATACCGAGAGTGTGAACTTCTTCTTCATCTTAGCTTTTATTAACCCCTCGTTTCTAAATGAGTGCCGGTTTGGAGCAACGAATCAAATAATTTCTAAAAGAGTTAAGTGAATCATTGAATGAGTTCATTACCACTATTCTGTTAAATCTGGTCTCACAACTGGTTAATGGAATAAACCCATTACCAGAACTTCAAACTCAGACTTCAGTCGATTCTATTGTCTTTCGAGCGTTACAATCAAATTCAAGTCTAATTTCCAAAGTTTACTCAATTGAAAGACATTAAAAGACATGTCATTTTATAGGAATATGAAGTTTTTAATAGTTTTAATCACTTATTTTGTTTTGAATATTGAAATTCTTGAGTCTTATCGCTATGAAAAAGCTCTGTCGATATGCGATAGAAATAAATCTCCGAACAATACTTTATATCGATTGCCAAAAACAGTGACTCCTATCAAATATAGAATCAAATTTCGTTCCGAATTAAACCGGTACCAGTTTTTCGGGAAAGAGCAAATCCATCTTATGATAAATAACAGGACGGACATCATTGAACTTAATTCTGTTGGTCTGAATATCGATAGCGCCTGGTTCATGTCGAGAAGAATAAAAGGTAAGACTCAATAATTTTTATTAATTTTTAAAAACAGATATTATTTTTATTTTAGTCGAAGTGAAGACAATCTACACGTGTGTCGACAAACAGACTATTATTCTTCAATTCTATAAGCCTTTGGACAGAGGACAGGGAAATCTTACTATAAATTTCAATGGCAATATAAACAGCATGGTCACTGGTTTTTATAGATACAATCAAGCAACAGATGATGACCAAGGAATGATTGCAGTCACTGATTTTGGTCATATTGATTCCCGTCGAGCCTTTCCTAACTGGGATGAGCCTTCATTTAAAGCGATGATTGAACTGACCCTGATCACGCCTCGCAATCACATGGTATTGTCAAATATGAATGAACAGCGGAGAAGAGATTATAATACATATTTCGAAGAAATCCGATTCGAAGCGACTCCTCCAATGTCCACTTCTCTTTTGGCTATTGTCGTCGGAAAATTTGATTACATCGAAAAGTTAACCGAAGATCAGGAAGTATTGGTTCGGGTGTTCACTCCAATTGGGAGACAAGAAGAGGCAATGTTCGCATTGGAAGTGACTTCGAAACTGATATTATATTATAAATATTATTTCAATATTTCATATCCTTTGCTTAAATTGGATCTGATATCGATATCTGACTTCCCGTCTTCTATGGAGACCTGGGGTTTAATTACATTCACTGAAACTCAGATTCTTGTCAATAATCAAACGACAGAAGAAGAGAAAAGAACTGTTGCTGTAGTGATCGCACACGCTTTGGCTCATCAATGGTTAGGAAATTTAGTTACTTTTGAGTCTTGGAGTGATATGTGGATTACCGAAGGCTTCGCCACATTTATTGAGAACGAAGCCATCGAAATACTGTTTCCCAATTGGAAAGTTTTGCAAAACTTTGTCGCTAGAGAATATCAAAACGCCATTGAATTGGATGCCCTAACAAATACCATTCCCATCGAACCAAAGATCAACTTCCCTTCAGAAATTGATTACAAATTCACTGACATTTCATTTCAAAAATCCGCTGCAATTATGCGAATGATTAGTGGATGGATGGACAAAGAGGTAATCATAACTAGTCTCTCTCTCTCTCTCTCCCTCTCTCTCTCTCTTTCCCTCTCTCTCACTCTCCCAGACTCCATCTCCCTCCCTCTCATCCTTTTATCTGTAGCCATTGAACCACAAAATGATAAATGGTTGTTAAAAACAATTTGTTTTCAATTTCCTCATTGAATGCATTTTTTATAAATCATTTATTAACTGTTAAGGCCTTCAGAGACGGTATTCGAATGTTTTTATCAAAATACTCATATAAAACGGCGAAGGATTCAGATTTTTGGAAAACATTTGAACAGATAAAAGATTTGAAAATCGTTGAATTGGTGGACAGTTGGTCTAAAAAAAGAGGATATCCTATCATTAATGTAATATCTTTCGAATAGCATTCAAAATTGAATAACTGTAATTTACAGGTTAAAGAGAACCAGTCGGGACAGAATCGTGTGCTCACCATTAGCCAGGACAAATTTGTGATAATTGAAAATAGTAACAATTCTGATTTATGGCAAATACCCATCAAAATAATCAACGAATTCAGCCCTTTTACATCCTCCGCAAATGTTTTATTGAACACTAAGCAAACAGAAGTAGTGATCAAAGATGTCTTAACCTGGGAATGGGTTAAACTCAACCAAAACTCAATGGGATTCTTTAGAGTCAATTACTCGCCCGAAATGCTCAGTAGATTTAGTCATTCGATAGCAGACAAATCTATGCCAGCAATGGATCGGTTAAATGTGTTGAGCGATTTATTTGCTATGATTGAGTCAGGACGGGTATCCACTGAGGTCGGGCTTAAATTTTTACTGCATTTTAAAAATGACGACAACTCAGCCGTTTGGAGTTATATCTTAGCGCTGATCAGAAAATTGGATCTTCTCTTCTCTGACACAGATATCAGAGAAAACTTTTGGTCTTTCGGTATAGAATTGTTGTCCGGATTGAAAGATAAGTTTGGGTGGGATCACAAACCAAACGAAGATATGAGAGTTACTAAACTCAGGCCACAAATTATAGAACTATTGGCCACTTTCAAAGATAAAAAGATTATATCAGAGGGACTCAAGAGGTTTGAAGCCATTAAAAGTGATAACTCAAACGCAACGGATGATATGATTATCATTATATACAAGATTTTAGGCAGTAATTGTGAACAGGAGACTTTTGATGAATTTTTTGAAGTAAACTACCTTTATAAAGTAATTCAAATGATTTAATATTAATTTTTTAAAGCAATACAAAATCGCGGGAAATCCAGTTCTCAGAAATCATTTCATAACTGCATTGACTTCGACTTCAGTTAAGGAAAGAATTCTCAAAGTTTTGGACTTTTCGCTATCAGTCAGTATTTTAATCGATGTTTGAAAATATGTTGTATTAAAAACGAATTTGAATTCAAAGGAAACGATTCGATTCATTGATAGCACGAAAATAATCTCCGGTTTATGTCATACAATGCTTGGAAGAGACAAAACCTGGAAGTTCTTCGAAAAACATTTTGAGGAATTTCAAAGAATGTTTGGCTCTACAACTGTTGAGATGAACTTGCTTATTAAGGTTTGTTTGCATATTTGAAGGATTCCTTTTAATGGTTATTATCTAATCTGATTTGAATCTAGAATTTTATCGAAAAGTTTTCCTCTGAAGATAAGGCCAATGAATTCGAGACTTTTTTTGGCTCAAAATATATCGATGGAATCGAGAAAAACATCGAGACCTCCATTGAAAAGATCAGAATAAATGCCAAATGGCTTAATAGAGACATTATTAAAATTAGGGAATATTTAACAAAATATATTCTTTATCAAAATTCTAATAATAATTAAATTGATTAAAAATATAAAAAACCAATAATTTATTTATTATTTGATTTACTATTTAAAAGACTAATAAAAAAATGAAGATTTTGAGTTACAATCAGTGAATCAATTTGTGGAAAAAAGAATCGATTTAAGATTTGCCATTGATTTCCAAAGCCATATTATCATTTGTTTGCAAATATAGTGTAAGTTAAGAACTGTTCGTATATTTTAGACATTTATAAATAAATCGATAAATGAGCCTCGTGTTCGGGCAAAATTCCAAGATCACTAATGTTTGCAATTTTTACCAATTGATTATTGATAAACAAACTTGTGATACAGTTTGCGACTATTACAGTTAAGTACCAATTGTGTAAAATAACCATTAGATTCTGGTCATATTAAGTATGAATCAGAATATTGTTGAAATAAGTTTATAAAAAAAATGCATGAAGATACAATAAATTTTTGATCTTCAAGGCACAATTTGTGTTAATTGATGTAAACTAATCGACATAGTAAATCTAATCCACTTTCTAACTAAAGTTAAATTATAGTATAGTTTACTATATTGGTTGCAAACTGTAAGTCTATTGTTAAGAAATTATAACTTTTGAAGTCAAGTCAATCAAACCCTTAATTATAGTGTAATTGATTTGACGGTATGGCTAAAAATATTACATATTTCATGGGACTCTAATTGATTAATCGATAGGTTCTTAAATTATTAAAGATATTTTTCATTGAAAACATCGAATGAATTCAAAAACAAGTTTATATTCGAACCAAATCTAATCCACAAACAATTTCATTGAATTGTTTTTCCTTTCAATGAGAGTTAATGTGAAAACATTTTAAAAGTTACTCCAAATTTTGTTATAAATCGAATTAATCTTGATTAAAGCATTAAAAACAGTTTTTGAAATGAATGGTTTGAATGATTAAAGTAAAATAAATTATGAATGAAGTTTTCAAACTTAAAGTGGCTGCTTATTACCCGGTTTGTTTCACAAACCAATACTAAATTGAATTGATAAATTGAAAACAATATTTTATTTGCTCAGAATCCGCCCTTTTTCTACACAAACAGCAGTAAAAGTGTTATAAATGGAATCGATTTTCATTTAATCAAAACTCTGTCTCAATATCTGAACATTTCTTACGAATTCAATGATCCGAGTCGGGAATGGGGTCGGAAAGTAAATGGCACCTGGGTCGGAATAATTGGACAAGTCATGAACAATACTGCAAATTTAGGTTTGGGTTCAATGACTGCTGATTCTGATCGCCAACAAGTGGTAGACTTTACTACTCCTTATTTTTATTCGGATATAACATTCGTTACACGAATGACTAAAAAGAGTGCAATAAATGCAAATTCTTTGCTAATCGAACCCTTCAGTAAAGAAGTCTGGATCTGTCTCTTGTTTTCAATCGTCTTTTCTTCTGCACTCATGAAACTTGTAAAACAACCGGTCAGTGAAACCCTTCTTTTTGTGATTCGAGGACTATTGCAGCAAGGTTTTATCCAATATTTCAAGATGTATTGCTAATAAAATTTTTATTGTTTGACAGGGGCGCCCTATATTCCAAAATCACTTAAATTGCATGCTGGTCTTTGGTTTATTTTTGGTCTGGTATTATCTCACAGTTATGTGTCAGTGATCTTCCTATTCATGAGTGAACTTCTACCCAAACCAGAGATATCAAGTATTAGTGAGTTAGCGCTTGCAGTGGAAAAGGGCCGATACATACCGGCAGTCAGTCCTGGAGGATCTCTTTTTAAATTAATTAAAGTGAGTCTTTTTATTTTTACCGAATACAATATATTACAAATTTAAATTTTAAGGATATAAAGACATCGCCACTAAATTCAATCGGAGAGTCACTCATACCAATCGAAAAGACGAATAATGCCCTCAAATTAATGTTGACAAATATGTCCATGTTGACATATATTTGTTCGCGCCTTATAGTCAACGGACGCGCTGCCAATTTTGGTCCTCAATTCTTATATTTGCCGCCAAAGAGTGACGAATCGAGTTTCCTAATGGAACAGTTGACAATAGCTGTACCCAAGAATTTTGTGCTCAAGAATCGAATCAATAAATTGTAAGTTCTTTAAAACAATTGAAATAATTTACTCATTCATTCATTCATTTAATTTGAAGAATAAGAAGACTTGAATCGAGTTCACACTTATATCATTGGGAAAGGGTAGCAATGCGAGAGAAATCCAACTTCCAGAATTTCACCTTCTATGCAAATTTTAAATTAGAAGAGCACTCAAAAGGAATGGGTTTAAAAACGAGTCAATATATTTTCTATCTCTGGATTTTAGGGCTTTTAGTTTCATTAGTTGTCTTCGTTTGCGAATCGGCTCACAATTATTCATATAAAAATCGAAAACAACGGAGAGATTCTATTTATAAAATATCCAGGAAACTTTCTAATTTTTTATTCCCTTCCCATTTTCATTTCAGTCCACTTGAAAATTGCAAGAAAAGCATTGAATTGAAAGAAGCTATTTAATCTTGAGTAATGAAAATTAGTAATGATACTTTTTGGGTCTTTTACAGGTCATTTGCCGATAAATTTTAGATTTTCGTATGGCATTTTAAACGCCCTTCAAAATGGTGTATGATAATTTGAAATCCTAGACTTAATAGAAAGTCCGTTCTTAGGTTACTTTGCAGTTTTCATTATTAAAATAAAACTCGCGCATTTTTATCTCCTAAACCCTTTAATTTCTATGAAACTGAAAAAAATAATACTTATTCTACTTTACATATGAAAACACATTTTGTAGTCGCGAGAGATCGCAATTTTAAATTTTTAAATCTTATTTTAAATGACTAAAGATTTAATTCCTTCAAAGTTTGTCATCAAATTCTCTATATTTTGGACAAAATATAATTTAAATTATAAAATTTAAAAAATAAATGAACAAGTTAATTTCGATTTACTTTCTATTGATCCTCTTTTGTCAACTTACTGGGCCAGCAAAGTCTCTAACATCTCTGAATGGCACGGACTCCACTACTGAATCCATAGAATCGAAGACAAATGTAAACGATATGATTTCTTTGAGAAATACTGAAGACGACTCGGAAAACTACTCAGACGACTACTTAGACGAGAAAATAACAAATGGAAGAACTCCGTATTTCAGAACATTTGCACCAATAAACACATTGGCAACAACTTTGGCCCCCTGGAAATTTCCGAAATGGGCCATTTATGTGATGATTACAATAATAATCGGTTCAATTTTGGTCACAATTATTTTGTTTGTCATATTTGCGGTTCGACGAAAACAGTCAAAAATGGCAGAATTGGAAGAATTGAAGAGGAATGTAGAATTGGTCAGAGCCAATGAGGCTCTCAAAGGAGAGCTCTCGCTATGAATTCCTTATATTATTCTATAATTATTTTCATTGAATTCAATACATAAATGCATTTGTTTTACTAATTAATAAAATTTTGATTCGATTTCTAAATTTATATAAAAACCTTTTAATAAAATTATGGAATTTGAAAATGTTTTGCGAATGTAATGTAATTTAATTGAATGCAATCAAAAACAGAAAACTGATACAACAGAGAAGTAAACGAAGTGATAACTGATATCTCACTTATTAACTAAAAGTACACAACTTTTCGTTTATTCAGTCTTTTTGTTGCGATAAAAGTGTATTAATTGAAGAAATTGATTAAAAATAACAAAAATGGCTATAATTGAGACCAAATTAACTGAAATGAAAACAAATTATTATTCGACCGAATCTTTGCAAATGATTTTGAAATATATTCTGATTGTTGCCAATTGTGTCATTATATTAGACGCGATATTTCTTTTGATATCTGAAAAGGACTCATACCAGGGCGAGTTCATTGAAGGTCGTCATAAAGTGTCGAGGTATTTACTTCTGATGCTATACGTGGACCTCCAATCAGTCTTGATGATTCTGATCGCTGTCTTCGGCATAATTGGTGTACAGAAAGCAAACTTAGGTATTGTTCTGACCTATGGGCTCATCATTGCTATTGTGGCCATTCTTTCCATTCATGATTTGGACGCCTTTGTTATGGAAGTGTTTATTCTGATCTGCACCGGATTTTATGGAATGACTATCAATCAAAGCAGCGGTCAGTTGTCTTACGACAAATTGAAAGACTCATATATTCAGAACATTTGAATTTATTTAAAATAACTAAAAATCTCTTAATGTGTCTCTAATTCTGTTTTAAAATGTTTTTATTTAAAATAATATGAAAATAAATATTATATTAATCTCATAACAAATCAGTTAAACTCTTATTCGTCGCCATTAATGACATTTTCGAAGTATTTGACTCTTTGTGAAAAAGTTATTGTATTTTCTTCGATGTCTTTATTGAAACAATCGGTTCCACTGAAAGCATCCGTAAATCTCTCCTTTTCCTCATCTGATTTAAATTTGAAAATATGTGTGACAACAAACAAATTATTTTAATCCAAATATATTACCAATTCGTTGCTGGCTCACTTTTTTAGCCAAGAAAACTGATAAAAAAATGATGAATATGAAGAAGGCACAAATTACAAACATAAATGCCAACAAAGACACGACAGACGATCGGTTGGTCTTCAATAAAACTGTTGTTTTATTCAAGTCTTGATTTCTTTCATTCAATGCATTAATTCTGTTACAATTAAGACCCAGAATAAAGACAATGGTTTGAAGAGTAAAATTGAATTTAAAACTCATCTGAAAAGCTATTTATTATTTATATAAAAACTAAGAAAATGTTGAATTGAGAGTCAATTTATTCTCATTTAATAATCATTTCAGAGTTATTCAAATCAATCGATTGTTTGCATTGTTTATCGAGTTTCGAGATTTGAATTTGATTTTCAATAAAGACATACTGTAGTGATTAAAAACTATTGGTCAGCAAATTGGCATACAGGGTTAATCAGAAAACAAAGTGATCCCGATAGTAACTTTTATTAAATGATTCTTGGCATTCATTATGTTATTCAAGGCAAATGAGTAATGAAATCCCATTCAATCAAGCATGTTTAATCGATTGGTTTAGGTCCCAGTGTTCTGCGCCCTTTACTTTGAGAAATAATACAATTTTTGTATTTCTAAAATTAACAAATCATGAATATCTTAAAAACTATCAACTTCTCGATAATAGGACTCTCACTATTTGATTAAGTCGGTGAATGCGACCTACAAACTTTGTAATGAATGGTTAAAGAG
>JAQGAR010000352.1:0-16549 GCA_034697865.1 Oribatida sp. | reverse complement strand
TAAATGACAATATATGGGAACGGGTGTAACATAGCAACTTGCTAGTATCCGATTTTAGACTCATGAGGATGAATCATCAATACTATTTTAAATTAATCAATATTAAGCTTTAAAAATTATCCTGATTAAAAAACTGATAAAAATGTTTAAAAATGATTTTAAAATGATTTGATTAAGAAAAATGTAATCAATTGGTATTTGGATGAGAAATGGGAGAATCAAAGAAATCAATGGTAAAATAATGGTCACTCACTTGAGATCCCGACTCACTGTCATAGAGAATACATAAGCGAAACGATAGCCACCAGTAATGAGATATAAGACAAATAAAATGACCAAGGCTTTCCATAAAGCGATGGCCGGACCAGTGATCAGACCGACGAGAATGGCCACAAACAGGAAGGCCTTCATCAGTATTTTGTTGCGTTCGTTGATTGCCGTCAGACTGAAAGTCATGTTTAAGACTGAAACTAAAGCAAAGACTTTGAATCTTAAAGCGAAAGATTTTGAGAGCAAATGATAACAAAATTCATTAAATTTCAAATTCAAAACATTTCTCAATTCAGCCGAAAATCAAGTTTTTGTCCAAAATATACGTCCAAATGAAGTGAGTATTAGAGGACGTCATTCAATGATTATGAGTCCACTCACCGCTCACTTTGCGCTCAATCCTCTCTCATAGAAGACGTACTCATCGAAGGAGTTATCATTTTTGCAAACAGTTTTTCAGTGCAAAACATATTAGATATAAAACGTGTCTGAATTATAGGACACATTACTGGTGTTTGTGAACAACGGATGAACAGAGAATCAGATATAAAATGCAGAGAAAAGGCATTTCTCTCACGCATTGAATTCAATTCATTTAATTTAATTATTTTGTCGTTTCATTAAATTATTAATTTATTTATTGATTTTTCATAACTACAGACGAAATACAAGGGATTATTGTCTCAGTTTATCGTCGATTTTATTTCAAAAGATTTGCTTACAGTTTATAAAATCAAATATGGATTCGAGTAATGGTTCGGCGATTTCTAATCAGGCCTTTCAGGAGGCGTTGCAAAGAGCAAAAGCGGTATGACTTTCACACTTCCCTTTAATCGACTCAATTAATTGTATACTAATTGTGTATAACATTGATAGCTGGCTTCAAAGTTGAGCGCTCAGGCACCCGGTGCTTCCAACACATCCTCTATGGGATCCGGTCTTCCCGGAGGCAAACGACCCCTTGAAGACAGTACGTCCCACTCTAACCATATTATCTCTAATTTGCATTTCTTGTTTACGTCTATTGATTAATATATTAATTAATGGCATAAGAGTTGTGCAAAAAGTAAATGTTAGATAAGAATTCGCTAACACTATCTCAGTATATGAGTGGCGTTTGATAGTAGATCTTATCACACCTCCCAATACACCTCCCATTAGACTCATAAATATCACATCTTCTTTAACCTAACCTTTTTATGTGTTTACAGTGCACTCACCCGACCACAAACGGATGGCCGCTATTAATGACCGTAAGTATTGTTTGCGTCTAAAATGAATGATTCATCGCTCGCTTTAAATTATTTGCAAAATCATCTGAAAAACATTTGTTTGATAGCAATCGGCGCTCAATTGGCCGCAATGAAGAACCAGTCGGGTGGTATGGGTATGGGTGGTGGTGGAGGTGGTCCGGGTGGACCCGGCTTTGGTGCGAGACCTCCCAAAAGTCAAAGATATCCCAATGGAATTGTGATAAATGGAGAAAAGACTTTAGATATGATGGTTCCTGGAAATAAAGTTGGATATGTTATCGGAAAGGGAGGGGAAATGATAAGAAACCTTCAGGAGAGGGCAGGGGTTAAGATGACTGTATTTCAAGAGACGAATGAAGCCTCAGAGACTGAAAAACAGTTGCGAATCGTAGGTCTGCCCGACAAAGTAGATTACGCACAACAACTGGTCAATGATTTGCTAACCGAAAAAGAAATCGAAACGGTTCGGCTTAAATCCAATTCCTTCAATAAAAGTATGACCAACGAATACGGCACTCAGCGCTTCCAAAACATTGAAGTTCCCGTTCCGCCCCAATATATCGGACTTGTCATTGGAAAGGGAGGGGAAACCATAAGAAGAATACAACAGGAGGCCGGCTGTAAAGTCCAGTTCGACACAACAAAACTGGACCCCAACGGCAACAAAGTGTGTCAAATAAACGGAAATCCCGATTGCGTTAAACGCGCCCACGATATGGTCAATGAAATCGTTGAGAATGCAATGCAGGGGAGGGGTCCTCCAAAGAACAGGGACGGAGAAGAAGTTAGATTTGGTATTCCCGCCCATAGAACCGGTGCCGTCATCGGTCGCGGAGGCGATACTATCAAAGGCTTGAAACAGCAGTCCGGATGTGATATTGAGTTGGAAAAGGTGACCCGAAATGGAGATCCCGACCAAAAGTACTTCCTAATCCGCGGAACTCCCGACAAAATCGAATACGCAAAGCAACTTATTATGGATAAAGTGAATGGCACTAACAACGCCCAACCCGTCTCGTCATACAAGTGAGTTATATAAGTCCTGCCCCAGAATTTTGTAATTAATTGAAATTTGTTTATAAAGTGATAATCAACCGAATCAATGGCCACAATATTGGTCGCAACAACAAGAGTTGGCGAATCAACAACAGTCAGAAGAATGTGAGTCTCAGCTCTTATTTGTCTTTGAGTTGTTGATTGCGAAGACTTAGAGCTTAATCCGCAAATTATTGCGTATTAGGTGTCAATCATTCGCCAAATTAATCATTAGATTTGATCATATTTTTAGTCGATTAACTCATAAATGTTTCGATTGATTTAAATCTAAATTCATTTATTGTTCAGCTAAGGGTCAGGACGCTAACTATGCGGCGTGGGCTGCATATTATGCCCAGTACTACGCTCAGGCACAACAAGCCGCTACTGCACCGGCAGCAGCATCTTCCGCTCCAACGATGCCAGCCCCAAGCTCTAACAATGGAGCCCCTGATGGCTCTGCCCCACCTGGAGATTTATCTCAAGCAGGCGCCGGTTCTGAATATCTTTACCAGCAATGGATTGATTATTACAGGGCTTACGGAATGGTCAAAGAGGCAGAAATGATCGAACAGATGATGAAGAATAAAGCGGTAAGTCATCACAGTCTACTCAATCAGTTTTTAATTGATCTCGACTCTAGTCCGGAGACGATAAGGCTGACCAACCCAACATGAAACAGGACAACAACCCTCAAGCAGTGGCTTATCCCGGATATAACTATTCTAACTATCCTCAGAACCCGTCACAACACAATCAGCAGTGAATTCGGTTAGTCTTTAATGAATTGATTGAATTATTCGTTTTAATGAGCGGTAAATCGGTTTTGAGTTATATTTGAGAGACTTATTTGCCTTTCAATGTCTTATTAATGATTACCTTTGAAGTCAAATATTATTCTTTTGGTTATTTTGCATAAATAGTTGATTAGACTCTTTCAGATCAGACCCTTGAGTCAGTTAAACGTCTGGTAAGTATCGATGTTTAGGACTGAATCGTCTGTCGGGGACTTTATCTGTGATATCTATTTTTGATTTATTGAATTTGAATTTTAGTATTGAATCGATTGATAGCTATATTCCATGACTTTCTGTTTGTTTTCTTTGTTTTAAGTTAAACTTCATTCTAAATGAGGTATAAATTAAATGCGAAATTTGCGATATATTTATCTCTTTCAGTGATTATGTGATGCCATGTATTTTGAATTCAATATTATCTCCATTTTATCATTTGATGATAACTTTCGCCACAAATAGTCTCTGCGACCAGTCGTTCGTCTCTTTGGTTCTCATCAGTGGTGGTAATGAACACCTGTTTTAAGTTAAAACCAAATAATTGGTAGTATTCTCACAATGAAAACATATTTGAATTAATTATTACCTAATTATTGACTGATTTAATGCTTAAAATGATTTTATATAATAACGACTTAATGACGACATTCTTTATATTTTATTACTTTTGACCATTAATTCCATTTTTGAATTTGTATTATAAAAGAATATTTATTTAGGAATTGAGGAAAAAACAAATAATCGGTTTATAGCATGTCTTTTGTCCAAAACCTCAAATCAATGGTAAGATATCGATGTTCTCATTGATTGTGCCATTATTTTGTGTCACTTTTATCCCATTTTATTCACATTAATTATTAATTAATTATTACTTTAATAACTATGCATTTACTTCATATACTGTATATTTATAACCAACAAAACCCCCCATAACTCGATTTAGGTTTGAAATCAATTTGTTTTGGGATTAATTGTCCGCAACTATTATTCGGTAATTCGTTCTTTTCTTAATCTAATAAAATGAATCATTTTTTGGTTGTTTTAATCATTCATGAGATCGAGAAGAGAGTCATTGCATTTATTTTAAACTTTTTATACATTTAATCGAAACAAATCTCTTCTGTTCTCAACATTTGAGTTATAATTTTGAAAACATTTGATTTGATATTTAGTTTATAGACCGAAGTCTTTAAATATTTGGTTATTTATACAAAGATTGAATGCATTCCGAACTCGATCTCAAATTCATTCGGCTTTAAGTTTCAGAACAAGTGTTTGTCATTGCTTTTGAAGGAAGTGGTGACCTATTGAACCATTGATCCAACCAATTTAGTTGATTGCCACTACTCGGCTGGGCTCTCGGAATGTCGCCATACGATCCTTTACCTCTCTTTGATTAACTTTGTTTTTCTGAAACATTTGTGCGATTTTTGTTAAAGAGTGTATATCCGATGACTGAAGCGAATCATCTCTTTCTTGAGACCAACACTTTTGAGATACCAATGAATGGCGACTCCACTATCAGTGAGAGGATGAACGACAACACGTATGTCATGAATATGTGACTTATTGTGAAATATGTCTGCAATTTAATGACAAATAATTAGAATCTTTTGTCTTATGTTTTAAGTAAGTATTTATTACTAAGAGATAACTCGAAAAGTCGAACGTTTGTTCCCGACTACCGTAAAGGACGGCCATAACAATGGGGTGAATCAAATACGCGCAATGAGTTAAACGACTGAATGGAATCCAAATTTTGGCCGAAAGAAAGCTATTAATGAATCCTCCGTTTCCTGTTATACAGGCGAATGTGATCCAGGCCAAACTTAGTGCCCAAATAGTTCTGGAAGTGGCGCTATAGAGGGCTGCTATGTGTACTTCGGGCACATTTCCATTATTGGCCGGCAGCATTGCAAACAGTACCGCAAAAATGACCAAGAACGATATAAACCAACCCATTAACGAATAGAACTGCACAATATAACACACTTTAGTATTCTTTCAAATATTCTGAGCTTTGGATTACTTTTTTGATTTTGATGTCACCCTTTGACGTGTATATAGAATAGGCTAACAATATTCCGACCAAATAGGGGCCGATTCGACAGTAAGGCTTTATGTATACCCAACCATAGTATTTGTCAATGACTTCTTGTTCGCTATAGGAATCGCACAAAACAAATAAAATTATAAAAATTATTTTAAATTCAATACAACTTACAAAACATCATTAAAATAAGGGACGGCTGGAAAATGGTTGGCTATAGTTAGATAGGCTGTGGTAACCATCGAAGCACAAAATAAGGTCAATACAATCACAATTCCCAATACAGGCTTCAGATATAATGGTATGAGAATCAGCGGAGAAATCAAATAGAACTGCATATCAACGGCTGAATACCAGGAATGACTCAAACACTAGAAATGGAAAATTAGATAAGAATTTGTTGGAAATTAACTGCTTTTCTGTATTCAAACCATATTTTCAGTTTTGATGAAATTATGCAAATAGAGTGCATTAATCCACCAGTTCTTCTGACACCAGGTGTTAAACATAGTAATGGATTCGGTCCACTGCGGGCCGGACGCCGTATATTGCAATAAGGTTGCACTGAAGGCAATGATGGCCATCATTGCAGGCGTCATACGGAGGTAGCGATGGATATAAAATAACGACAAATTGAGTTTTGCTCCGTTTTTCTTCAGTTCTTTCAGAACTAAATAAGAGACTAAAAACCCACTGAAAAAATATTTCATTAATGATCTGAAAAATTTTATTCAAATTGTTATTACAAACCTAATGAAGAAAAAGCAGTCGACAGAAAAGGTTCCGTTCGCTAACAACTGACTCATTATATTCTGAGGCGCTTCACGAATGGCTAAAGGATTTCCTGTAATTAGAGTTTGAGATAAAACATTTTTGAATGAATTAATTCGTATTAAAATCTCACTGAAGTTCATCCACTGAGTGGCGAACGCCACCGAATGTCCGCCAATTATCCAAAACATTGACAACACTTTGATTCCGTGAAATACTTGAATCGAATTGTCGCCACTTTTTGTCTCAAAGATCTTCTTTGCGTTCGTTTTTATGGAAAACGCGATCAAAATCTCATATAATAAAGAGTTTGAACTCTTTTCATATGTTTCGAAAGATTTCTCTGATTTTACGATTTCAAGACTCGGTTGGAAGAGAAGTTCCATTTGGGACTGAGAATCGGGGGTCATGTGGTCACAAAGTGTACCCGCTATTACCAGAATAGTAAGTACAGCGAAAACAGATCTAAATATTAGGAATAAATTAATTTTTTTTTTGTCAAACTTAATGAAAATATAATTAAAGTTATTTACATCACAATTATTGACGAGTTGTCAGATCTGATATTCTTTTGATTTGTGTCGTTGCAATTTAAGGAAACACTCGAATTGCTTATAAAAGACGTCGAAACTGAAAACATTGCAATTTTTAGACTTATTTTTGAAGCCATAAGTTTGGCAGTGCTTTGGAATAAGGCAAATATGATTTGCACGAAAGAGTCATTTAAGGATACATTTGACTCTCTTTTCACTACACTTCAAACTTATTGTTCGATATTGTAATCGCTTTTATACTCACTTCTGGTAATAATTCTTGTGATCATTTCCAAGGAACAGGAAGAGGGCAGACAGGTTCCAATTTTAACCGATATTTTCGATACCAGATTTGTTTCCGAGTCTGTGATTCTCTGATTTTTGAACATTTTATTAGCAAATAATTAACATGGTAATATATGAATTAGAGCTCACCTTAAAGAAGTCTGATGTAGATTTTGGAAAATGAATGTTTGCTAAACAATATTTAGTCTTAAAATTAGGTGCTTTCGAATCAATGCACTCAGAATAAGAGCCCAGATATGAGAGACTCATTTCCAACATTCGAGAATCGGGTTTTCCCATCGAATCGATCACTAAATATAATAAGAAATTTTGTATTAAAAATCTTGAAATTTTAATTTGATTATAAAAATAAGTTATATTACATAACGAAAAGAAATGAAAGAAAATTCATACTTTTGTATGAAATTATCGAAAACCTTATGATTTAATTCTAATGAGAAAAGCCTTTAAATAAATCGATAAATTTGTGCATCAATTGACCCTCACATTCATTGAGATTTTAATAATTTTCAACTTCAATGTCAAGTGATTGCTATCTTTTTATATGTATTTTTGATATGAAAGAACATTAACCCTTAAAGCCTTGAATTTTGTAACTGTTCCTAACAAACAAACGGTGACATTCGATGGAGTGTACATCAAATCACTCACACACACCACCACCATCAAGGTCGGTTCAAATATGCTGAACATTAGCACGATTTGACACAACTCCAAGAATTATTCAAAACATCCGATTTGATAACAGGTTATGAATCAGTTATTTTCAAAGTTATTCGATAACTTTATATAAGTTTTTGGGTGAATTATAAACATATTCTATTCTTAGAGAATCATACGATGAAAATAATCACTTTTGATAAAATCAGGAGTAACCAAGGGTAAATTGTTCACTGCCTTCAGTTAATTTTGGTTTAAGGTTAAACATTTTTAAGTTTAATTCGTTTAAAATTGAATTAATCGGGATATTTCTAATGGTTATGATGAATTTCTAATAGAGATTGTTACTTTATCAAAAATCTAAACTGGATTCTCGTAAAGCCGATGACTTTATTCATTCTTTGATAAAAGTAATAAAAAATGTGTTTTATTTTAGTTCTTATTACAATTCTGTGCCGTTTAGTGACGGTATGAGCCAACTGTTGATAGACTCACTTTCGAACAAAAAATTCTATTCATTTCTTAATCATTTGACTTAAAATTAGATAAGATTTTAGAGTATTCTCCACTTTTTTAATCAACTTTTAGGGAATTCTTGAGTGAATGGTTGAGCAAAGTTCTCTGATATTCTGATAATTGGGTTGACTTGAAATTATAATTTTAATGAGAGTGAATTTGACCGGACCATTTAGTGAGGAGCCTTACTAATGAAAAGGAAAACGGTGTAGAAAAATGCAGACATTTGTTAGTGAATGAAAGACTCATCGCGTAAATTATAGAGTAGCCGATGGGCCTCCACTCACAAAAACATTTAACTCCGGGCGCACCGGTTGGTCATCGACCTGAACTGCTATTGAAGGTGAAGGCAGTGAAGGACCAAAACTGTGTCAATATTACTGGTATTATATTTGAAAATATGAAATCACTTTTATAGGGATTTATTCTAAGAGAACCCGTAGACAACGGACTGAAGTATACCTGCAATTCACTATATATTCATCATATTTGTTATTATCAAATCATTTCTATATAATGCATAATAAGGCAACTGTTCCTCACTCAGGCCTAAGACCAGAGTTGAGAGAACCGACCGACCGGACAGACGTGGGAGAGGAATGACCCATACATATAAGGCAAGGCATAGAGCACCGATACAATGGTCAGCACAACAAAAACATCTGTTTGTTGTTTACTCTTCAATATATAATATTTTGAATGCATTTGAGTCGTATTGTTATGTCGAGGGTTATGACGAGAGTTATGTCGAGGGTTAAAGTTATGACGAATTATGTTGGGTTACGTCAAGTCTATACAAATAGCGATATTTCGGTTACGATTTCTATGCATTCAAATGAATACTTTTTCATCAAAACTTGTTTACGAATCGACACTCAAATAGTGAATCCCTTTCTTTGACTTTGAAAATATTGGAAAATTTGGATTCCAGTTAACTATTAGGGCTCTCGAGTACCACAACCAGAGGTCATAATTAGAGTCTTAATGCATAATTAAAGAGTCGGCTCAAACTTTATAATAAATCAGACTTTAAGTGAAACACTATTCTGAGCGCCGAATAGATATGTAATTTACAAAATGTCATTGAGTTTACAAACAAAAACTTTAAGGGTTTGTCGTTTCTATATTTGGATTTACAATATTGTTGGTCAGTCCGACAATTGGTAATCATCTCAGCTGGAGATCAGGGCTGACCACTGCTCTCTAGTCGACAGTGAAAGTAAACTCTTAGAAGTTGTGCGCTCACAACACACTTTACAAACAGACTAATGTTGAGCATCGGCTCAGGTGTTAAACTTTGTGTTGGATAGTATGGATACACCTGTGCTAACGATGCCGTGCGATCGCATTTATTATCAACTCTACAATAATTGCAAACATTGGATAATAAACTCAATTATTCCGTTGGGAAGACATTAAACGATATAAAGAAACAGAAAAATTTCTAAATGTACTGAATGTAGCAGGCTGATTCTCGTTACTCTTTTTCTTAAATTTCTTTTTCATTCAATTCACAGTTGAATAGGCGTTAGATTTGACATTTTCAAGGAATTTCAAAAACATTAATATATTTGAATAAATTATTAATAATTTAATGCATTTTTGTTCACAAATTCCCTTCAATTCTATTGAAAATTCAATTATTTGTTTGTTTTGTTTTTAAGTCAATTTCCAAAAGAGGATAATATGCGGGATGTTATTGTCCTTGTTAACAATATTTTCATTGAAATAAACATTAACCAATATAATCAAGGGTATTTTTTTTGCTTTCAAGAATTTTGAGTAATGCAAGAATTTTCTCATTTAAAGATTTGATCGGAAATTAATTTATTTATTCTGTAATTTCTATGACTTAAAGTTGAATTCAATTGATTTGAGTGATAATAAAAACAATATCGAAAGATCAAAATGTTAAGACCAGGAGCTTTCTAGTGACCCATTTTGTTGGCAGACATGGAAAACATAATTTCGTTGAAAATAACTTATGATTCACTTTCCACTACTTTTTAAGATCGAGGGAAACAACTCAAACAACTTTCACTTTCCAAAGAACTTGAGGCAAATTGTGAAAGATCTCAACCTTTAGTATAGTAACTGACTTTACTGATAGCTTTTGATAGCGGATTATAATTATTTATCAAAGGATTCAAATTAAAACTGTTTTATTAACTGTTGAAAAAATTTTCGAAATTCAATTCAATTTCCAAAAATTGTGTAAAAATGAATGAAACGAATGATTTGGAAATATTAATAATCAAAACTTGAATTCACTTTTGGATTAAATTAAAAGCTCTTAACTCATGTTTTAGTTTGTAATTATGTAATGATTTCGGGGAAAGTTCTTATCTCAAGAGTAAATCACTGGTAAAGTAGGTAAAAGAGTTGTGGGTATGTACTCAACACACTCTTCCATTTGTGATGAGCTTATCTTTCAATTAATTTTTAAATCACAAGTTTTATAAACATTTCAAATAACTTCTCATAATTTGGAATAATCAAGATAAAAACAATGCCTTGATAATTTATTTGAAAATTGAAAATTGTTGAGAAAGTTTTACCCAAAATTGAATCAATAGGTAAGAGCCCTGAGGAACAGTGTCAGTGGAATATTAGGCTTTAGTTAGGGTTCAGAAAACTTCGCATTGAATACAAGTTCAAGAATTTCAGATCAATTTTATAGAACGGGAAGTTTGTTTAGAAATTCAAAGCAATTAATGATTAAAAAGTTGTAAAAATTATCGATTGAAAAGTTTTGATCACATACTTTGATTGGCCCAACGCTCGCCTTTGAGAGCTTCGACGATCAGTTCCTGAATGTGTTTTCCACAAATAGAAGACCCATCTCTTGTAATTTGATTGTCTTCAACAATAGCCGCGGAAATTATCTTAAGCGTCGAATTAATGTGATTAAACCAAAAACTCTTGAGCTGACTATCGATGTCAGGCAGAGGAGAGCTATGGATTCGAGAGGCAAATACTAAAAGTGAAATCACTAATAGACTGGAACTCATGATTAAGAACTTGTAGTAACTGTTTGAGAGTCAGTCAGAATATGATGGTTAAACTCAAAGAGTCAGTGCTTTTAAATGTTGACTTATAGTTAGAATTTATAAAAATGAAGATCATATTTGTATCGAATGGACAGATATATTCTATAAATTGAGTGCTTACCGGCACAGACCACTCAGCATAATGTGTCCGCCTATATTTCGAATCCGATTTCAACCTCTCGTCTTCCAAACAAGACTTACGTCACCAAAGTTTCATCGAATTAGAGAATTCATATAAATTTTGTACAAAGAATTTAACAAAAACACCGCATATTCTCCACTATTCTCCACTCAACATATTAGACATTTAGCTATTATTTTATCTCAAATTTTCCTAAATTTATTTGTTTTAATTATTTTCTAGTTTTACAGAAATGTGTCAGAAATCAGTGGAAACTTTCTTAACTATTGAATGGAAAATATTTTTTATTTTATTTTAAAAAAATATTGATATAATTGTCAACAAAATAGTATCTGAAGTGAAAAAACAAAAGTGAAGTTCGAACGCATCCCAACCCATAAGGAAAGATTCAAATAATTATATTTTGCAGAATAGACACACGACATATATATATGGGTCAATCCACGTGAGCTCACACTTCCCCAAGAAAAATTGTTGCGCCCTGATCAATTATTCCCAAATTTACTTTCCCGAAGAAGTTTAATTGTGGAATTAACAGGTGATCAAAATCACGTGACCATGATATATTTTTAGTCTCCCAACTTTTAAATTGTAATATGTTGCTGATCTTGCATCACTAAATTATGTAATTCTTTAAATAAAAATAGACAAAATGTTGAGCTTTGAGGGGCTCTGAAATTGTTCAATACGTGAGAATTTAAGTTATCTTACGATTGATTTAGAGTTAACCGAAACATCAGATTCTTTGCACAATTTGTATACATGTGTATTTGAATGATTCATTGAAGTCGATTACAGTGAGTCTAACAGTAGTCAAGTATTGAAGGTCTGACTTCTTTACCATAGTTTATGAACTTTAAGTTGAGAGTTCAACCTCCTTAAACTTGCAAGATTAAATATTCTGATTTACCTTCTTTTTTTGCACATGAGCGAGGTCGTGGAACTTGGCTATTCTTGATTCGAACGATTTGATAACGTCTTGAGTACTGCTTTTACTTTTCTTTAGTTGTCTATTGCTATGGAGTGAAGAAATCATATCTAAAACATATTTTTATTTAATTTCCAAGTAAAAAATATTTGTCGTTTGATTTAAACCAATTTTGGCACCGAATCCAAAACTGCGGAAGAATTGGAGACCTATTGACTATTTGAGTGGTGTGTTCAATGACGACGAAGTGCTTATCAAAATACAATACTTTTTTGAAGGTCTGGTAGAGTAAAGTCAAGGCAGTTCACTGTATCAAACCCATCATAATCAAGGTCCATAACGTAATTAATATAATTATCGTATTTAAGGCCTACCCCCTAGATCTTCAACAAAGTCACTGAACCTCTTTTTATGCATATTTTTTGCAACAAACCGAAGGACAGGCTTTGGTGCGGAGCCAATAATTTACTTTCAATTCTTATTGATATCATAAAGGATTTATTTGAAGTGCACTGAAATATACTGAAATGTCATTTAATCATTTAATTTCAGAAATTCAATTCAATTCTCGATATTCATTATTTGATTATCAAAAACGTAAAACCAATTGAATTTGAGATAAAATAATTAGAATTAAATATAAGGACCAGATTTGCATTACTCGTTGATTTACGCAATGATTTTTTCCATCCCTTAGTGGTTGACAATTACCCCACAGAATAAGATAAGTTTTAAGATTAAATATGTGATTTATAAAGAGATTGGTGAAATACCATGCTTAAATTGGTTATAGTGTTAATAATTGTGAAGTTTTACAGTTAGAAAAAACTGTCAGATATGGCAAACGTGAGATAACTCTCAGAGCATATAAAATGATGTTAAGGTTTAAAAGAGTTAATTCACTTTCCCTCAGGTTTTGTTGATAGCAGTGATTATTTTTGACATAATAATCATGACATATATTACTTCTAATGATTTATTAATTACACCCCAATTACAGCTGATTTAGAGTTCACTACTTTTAAAGAATCCCTCTTTCCTAACACTCCTAACACTCCTAACACTACTAACACTAAATCATACCACAAATTGAATTTAATTATTGTTTCGAAATTATTTTAATTTCTTTTATTAGAAAATAATTTATTTTTCAATTTTTGAACAAAAAATCAATTTTGATTTCTGATAACACAGTTTTGTAACTCTATTGCAATTTATTGAAGACTTATTTAGAAACACTTGGATTAAAAAAATATTTACTAATTAACTTTGTTTTAAATTAAAAGCGTCAAGTAAAAATGCATACAAGTTTTATATGTTTCAAATGTAATTTTAAATAAGGATTTTCCTGAATATCAATTTAAATGAAAATGCTTTAAATTAATTCATGATTTTGTGGATATTTTGTTATTTTTAATTTTATTTCTCTTTCAGTAAAAGTGCATTGAATACCGTCAGTACATTCGCCCTTAAATTACATTAACCTTTAAAATAGTTTAGGTCTCTCTCTCTCTCTCTCTCTCTCTCTCTCTCTCTCTCACACTCTCTCTCTCTCTCTCTCTCCATGTCTACTGACCCCACTGTAAAGATATTCAACCTGGAGAAGAGGCGCGAATATGGATGAGTCAATTCGATTGATAGAACCTTTCATTTAAAGATCAAAATTTAAGTAAGAATTGAAAAATTCCAAGAATTGTGAATAAAAGAAAAAAAATGCGAAACCATTTGTTAAGTGACTTCTGGAAAGTCTAATCTTAGGCTTGAATTTGATTAAATCGAATGATTTTGATTTAGATTTATGACTGTTTTCTACTTTTTCTTGTTTTATTAGTTATAAGAACGACCGGTGCCGTAGTTGTCGGCGTTGTTGGCGAATGTTTTGATGCATTTACCCCAACTCACACATAACGACAAGTGAGGACATATACATTATGTTAGGTCTGACAGGTAAAATCGCATCAGTCTGTAGCTCCAGCCCTCGGATCGGCCAAAGCCCTCATTAGTCAGAGGATAGTTTGGCTACAATTGCAGTGAAGTATTGCCAACCGATAAGTTTCTTGACTTTATTGTCTGTCCTTGACAACTATCACTACTGCGGCCAGGATTTTGACTTTAAAATAAAATACCTAAACCTTATATAAAAGCGCGGGACGTCTTCTTAGCGAAAGTGAGAGTCAGAGGTTTGGCTCAAAGCTATTCACTCGAAGCCAATTCATAGAAATATAGGTATTGAAGAAGAGATGTCTTTTTAGTTCAATCACTTTTGCTGTGAATTCTCATTAAGTGCTATTACCTGTGCTCTCATAGCAATTGTAATGAGTGGAAGAGACTTACTCTCCTATTCAACGGTAGGGATTGTAGTTAAGAGTGCGGGGAGTGTGTGCACAGTGTTGGCCAAAGTAGCACAAGTAGCACAAGGACGACCACTTCCAACATACCGCCAATTAATCGAATATTGAACTCATACTAAACTCACATTACTTTCTCTTAATTCTTAATCCCATAATTTTTTCAAAATAATAAAAAACTTATGAAATAAGCGAATCGTCATTCAATTCAAATGAATTATTCAAAAAAATTCAGAAAAATTAGCAAATTTTGATCGAAATAAACTAATAATTAATTCTGTTTTCTCTGATGTCCTTCTCTTAATGAGAATTAGTTTAAACTTTCAAATTAATCAAATTTTCTTGGCTTTGATCCTAAATCCGAGTTATTTTTCTCCTTTCGGCTCAATATTTAACGAAATCTGAATCAGTACTCGGGGCAAAATTTCTATTCCAATGCCATTCAAAATAACTTTGATTGAAAAGAAAAAATAAGTCCAATATTGTTATCTTTGTGTATAAGTTTTGGGACATTCTTTCAAAGAATTTCTATTGACTAACACTTTCTGAAAACCTATTGATGACATTTCAAAGAATAACAACTGTTTACGTGTTTAAAGAGATAAACTAATCCATCAAAATTCTTATCAATTAAGTTGTCTTTCCGAGGCCATCAAATATTATTCATATGAGTGTATTCTTAGCCAATACTTGACTTAGATTTGCACCATTTGTGTCCAAATGACATTGAGATTATTTGTTTTGATCGAGTCTGTAGTGCGATGTTTCTCATAATTAATGCGATGTTTTCAAAATTTTACCAAACTTTTACCTGAATGTTATTCTGAAGGATATTATAGCGATGCGTAAAAATCAAGAGTCAAACTCTTCAGATGTATTTGAGGTCAGGAGACAGTCGAGCCATTAGAGTCTTAATCCTATTTAATGAACGCATTTTTCAATCGTTTCGAAAATAAATTATTGAATTTTACTCATTTTTAGTGAGAAAAATGCAAAATATAAACATTAAGTTGTTTTCATACAAACATTTAATATGTGAGAGGAATCATGTATTGCGAGAAATAGAGCAATAAATAGAGTATAGTAACCCGGATCCCTCCATACCTAATGATATTCGGACATCCGATGCCCTGGAGTACATTCTTTAGCTAAGCACATGATCATACTTTATATCCTATCAGTGACGACTCAAAGGAGGCTCAGGGGGCGCAACGGATGAGTTACCCCCAAATTTAATAATTCATTACTTATTGGATGAGGGAAAGAGGGGTTCAGATGGAGGCCCTCTCCAACTCTCTTATCAGTCTATTATAAGGATAAAAGTTTCCGAACTGATCTTCAATTATATTATCAGAGATTTCTGAAGATTTCTTAAAAAGTTATTTTGATTTTGATTGATAAGAATAATAAAATTACTGATAATTCGTCCGCCTTTTTATCGTTTCGAACAGAAAATTCCATTCATTGCAATATTAAATTGAGTAGTAAATATCCTTGCAAAATCTTACCCATGATGCCATAGCTTAAGAAGTGGTATTACGTGATAAGCAAATGAATACATTAAATGCATTTATTTAAATTTATGACTCTATAAGTAAAAATGTAATTTTATCAGAAAATTTCCAAATTTTTAGGAATCGTTTTTTGATAGAGAAGGTAGATTATTTCATTTGACCAATATTTATCCTTAAAATTTTGAACTTTTATTTGATCCCATCGAATAATTGAACATAATTATTGATTAACATGATATAATTCCGAAATCACAAGTATATGTAGAGATAACAATATGAAGTCTATAACTTTACATTATTCAATGAATACATTTGTATGACTGAATCACAAATGCATAGAATTATGATCACGATCAAATCAGAGAATTTTAATCTAATT
>JAQGAR010000351.1:0-16578 GCA_034697865.1 Oribatida sp. | reverse complement strand
CGCTGAGTCAGGGGGGGGTATTTTCAAAATTTTTCGAGTCAGGGGGGTATTTTGGCTATACCCCCCCCCCTTGGTGCACCCTGTTTTAAAGAATCAATGTCTATATTCGAAAACATGGAATATTTTGTTTACTCTAAATAGTCAGTTATTTCAATAAGATAAAAATTATATATTCAAGTCTTGCAAAAAGTTTTGCAATAATTATAAAATTTTGATATAAATAGCGTTAAAACCTATCAAAGAAATACAATTTTATTGATGAGTGAGTTCTGCAATAAAATTATTTTACAGGTTTATCGAGAGGAAAATGAAAATTCTGTCTATCATTATTCTGGTTATTGGTTTGGTGATTGCCCGTCAACTAAATCAATGTGGAATTAGGTTCATCAAATTTGAAGAGGGCTTCAGGGCAAATATTTACCGAGATAGTAATGTGAGTATTTTTTATTCAATGAGTTTCAGAAAATTTAATATATTTTTCATTTTAGGGTTAATTAGTATTTAAGAATTATATATTTATTACAGTATTTATATTATATTATGACCATGCTACTTAATAGGGTCATGAAACCATTGGTTATGGCCACAAATGTAGTTCGCATAATGATTGCAGAGATATCACTCCTCCACTCAATCGTACCCAGGCAGAGCGAATTCTTATATCCGACCTGGCTGAAGCTGAGAACTGTGTGGAAAGTAACCTTCCTTCTGTCAACCTAAACAACAATCAATTCACAGCTGTGAGTATTAATCAATCTTAAAATACCAAGATATTGACTAATTTGAATATTTTACCCTTGGCAAGTTGGTTTCACTTGCATTCAATTATGGTTGTCGAGGTTTCAGATCCCTCAAGCTATTTGAAGCAATTAGACAGGGCAACGCCACAGCCATCCAAATGGAGTGGTCGAGTGGTTGGCCCCGTATCGAGAGAAACCGAAGAGAGCGTGAGAAACAGAAATACTATGAATAATAAAGATTACAATGATTAGTGTTATGAATAATAAACTATACGAGCTATAATATCGTATGAAATATTATTAACATGTATCTTTATCTAATTCATTATTAAATAAACAGTAATAATCAGTCTAAATTTATTCTTGTTGAATTATTGAGATAGTTATTACATTAATTAACAATAAAGAAAAGCTAAAAGTTGTAAATTTTATTTATTTTTTAATCTATAAAGATATCAATAAAATCAACTAAAAGCAATTAAAAAGTGTTAATTCCTCCTTGGCAAATAGTCGATGAAATTTTCTTAAATGGCTCATAAGCACCGCTAGGGTTCACAAAGATATCCAGTTCCAATTTATCGGCGATCAGCAACGTACTTTCTTTGCTAGGCAAATAAGATAAGCCCAAAACTGAGGAACACTTTTTCAAATAAGGAAATGAGAGCTGGAGCAATCTGAGATAGACAAACTTTCCTTGTAAATTGCCACTTATAACAAGGAACAGAACGTGAGCATCGATATCGGCTGAAAATTATCAATTTGAATGAATGTACTTTTTCAATTTTTATACTAATAGTAACCTCCGCGAGGGTTTAGGGATTCATCCAGGAACAATAAATTGTTAACAAAACTTTGACCATTAGGTGAGACATAAAGCAGTTGTTTTATAGAAGATGCCCGGCCAACTCCAGTGCACAATGAGTTAAGTTGGAAGAGGGAAACATAAGTGAAGTTGCCTGCATCCTTTCCTTCACACCGATCTAAGTTGCCGATCATCAAAACATCGACCAATTGCTCTTGTTAAATTAATAGATTAGATTTTACAGAAATACCGGTATTATAAAATATATGCAAAGTGTGCGGAATAGAATTACACCGAAATTATATTTTCAAAATCTTTTAATATTTGAGTTTTGTATAAAGGTCAAAATACCGTTTTGTTGTCCATGTCCTCTATCACTGAGCATTCCTAGAACAAAATCAATTTTACACACAATCAAATATAATTGTTAAATATTCACCCATTAAATACATTAAAATAACAACCATAATCATTTTTATCGGGGAATTATTAAATATTTTCGAGATTTAAAAAAAGATTCTTTTATTTATCTGAAATTAATTGAAAAAGTTTCTATGGTTTAGATTCGGAGTGAGGTTTTGAATTAACTTTGATATAACATCTTGTTATTTAGGTAACCAGGTTAAATTAAACCTGTGGAAATACGATCATAATTGATTAACCTGGTTTTTTCAATTGCACTTTTATTTTATTAATTTTCTTTATTAAGTTTATTTCTCAATATTAAACATGTTTATTCCCTTCAACTCAAAAGTTGATCAAATCATCTAAATGAATTAATAATAAATCTTATATTTTAGCCAAAAAATAATTATAGAAAAATGGTTTTCTGATAATTTAAGACCATAGTCTTTAATTCCTATTATTTAGTAATGTTTTTGTTTGCCAATTTTTCAATAAGTAGTCTTGCTTCATTTAATCTGTTCTCACTTTGAATCCGGGCAGAAATCTTTTGCAACTTATCATTCAATTTTTGATCATGAAACAATTTATCGATAGCTCCCAATAGTGTTCTCTCATTAAATGTATGATAACTTAATTGAATTCCAAACTTTAGTTCATCGATGCGTTTAGCATTATAATGCTGATCCATCCAAAATGGGATTATGATTTGAGGCTTCCCGTAATAAAAAGCCTCGGTGAAGCTATTGTTTCCGCCGTGATTAATAAACAAGTCAACCATTGGCAGTAATTCTCTTTGATTGACAGATTTAGCCCCGCACATGTTTCTGCCAAGTTTAAAAGACTTGTAATTGATTCCTTTGGATACAATGAACTTATGTTGTGATCTTGATAGAATTCCTACAATCTTTTTCATGAACTTCACGTCGTAAGAGTAAATGAGACCAAATGAAACCAAAATTAACTTTTGATCCTTTTTATATTTAATGAGCCTTGATAAATTGTCTTCTATAGACAAATTTTTGACGTAATCTTTATTAATAGAAGCATCCATCTGAAATAAATTATCCATATTCTTATAGGAATAAACTGGATAGTCCAATTCTTTTGGATAAAGGTATAAATTAAGGAAAGGAGATTTGCCTATATAGATTTCTCCATTGAATTTATAACCCCTCCAAGCAAAGGATGCTTTATAAAACATCAAGAAAAGTGCCATACACAATTTTCCGTTGATAACTGTAAAAAAGTAATAAAAATATTCAAAAATCAACTTAATTTATTTGAAAGTTTTAAAATTTAAAAAATAGTTATTACCGAATTTTCCATGTTGATTACTTTCACCGAAAGCAAAATTAGGATTAAAACTGTGAAACCAAACGAATGGTTTGCCCGAAACCATGATTGCCGGATAATTAATCATTTGATCAAAAATAATTAAATCAGGATCAAATTTGAAGATAACATTCTTCAAATTTATATCGACTTGGATGAAAATCTGTAATTTATGCAATACGGTCTTTACAGCAAATACAATAGGTACAAATTTCATTAAACTCGGCCATTTACGCCAGCAATCCAAAATTTCAGAATTATTTTTGCCATCTTTCTCGTGGTGATCCTTACTCTCGTAAGTCCACGTCTCTAAATTATTGTCTTGGTACAGCTTCTCGTTGAATTTGTTAGTGAGGAATATCACTTGATGACCACATGCGCTCAATAGTTTAGCAAGACCAATCATAGAGTGACTATGACCACCATGATCGTAGGCAGAGAATAGCACTTTTAACTTTCTCTCCGTCATACTTGCTATTAAGTCAGTTGATCATTTCGATTATTTATATATAAGACCAGAGCTACTAAATTGTTCGTTTAAAACGAAACATCCTAAAATAAGAACAGTTCAAGCTGGATGTTTTAGTTCAAAGTACTTTTATTCAATTCAGTGATTCAAACAGCATATTAACGTCGCTAATAATTTTTAAACTATATTATATTTTTATAAATGATTATAGAGGATAACCTCGCTAAAGCGAGTTGATCTGATAAAAAGTGCTTTGAACCAGGACATTATTACATTGATAACTATCCTAATTGTTTATAAAGCGCTACTCCAGTATGTCAGGTATGTCAGACTGAGACTGTCAGAGAGTGCACTGTGTTTGAAATAATGATGATAATGAGTACAATAAAAAAGCATGAAAATTCTAGTATTTTGTCTCGTTTAAATTTGGAATTCAATAATTAATTTGTCATCAAGTTAATTTCGTTCAATTATCAGTAAAATGCATCTTAATGTAACAAAATAGTTTCTTATAAGAAATCAATAATTATATTTAATTTTGTAACCCACCTGGGCATTATTAAACTTCTCATTACTAACATTTACTGTTGACTAAACATATGTTTTTAAAAACAAAATACGAATAAAATTAATTGAAATCTAAGAAAATATTTGTTTGAATAAAAATGAGTCTTAATTTTAGTTCCAAATTATTTTTCATTACAAACTTATCGTTTATTTTAATAATTAGTGGATTTGATATCGAATTCAAACATTTAAAGGAATACTTATCTCATGAAAAGTCAATTCTCAACTCATTTGATGAGTACTTGACTTCAGAAGAGCACAGAATATCCCGTTTGAGACAACTTTACGAACACTTTCACCAACAAAACGCAATTGCAGTGAAAGATAAGGACTTATTTCTAAGTCATCCCAACGATGTTTACTTTCTTATCAAACGTATCACTCACGAGTGGAATGTCGTCGAAGAGTTGCTCGAACCTAATAAGCAGATTCTCAACAGTTTTCTTCGCGAGAGATTGAAAATAAATAGCACTCTATTCAACTTCACGGGTAATACTTGACTTTAACCAATCTATTGATGAAAATCACCCATTAATTTCAGCCGCCGCTGAGGGCTATGAAAGGATAGTCTACTTTTACGAGTCTGACATCAGATCCGCAGCCAATGGTGTCATCACTTATAAGACCAAATCTGGACTCAGGAAAACATTCAAATCTTTATCTAATCAGACATTAGATGTTTTCGATTGCTATACAATCGGCAGACAATCGTTTAAAAATGAAGACTTCTTTGCAGCCAAGGAGTGGTTTATGCTCGCGATGTTCAGAACAGATTACGAGACCAACGATGAAATGAAAGCCAATATTCTTGAATACCTTTCTCTCACTGAATATCATTTGAAAAACTTTGAGATATCACTCAAACTCTTAAACGGATCGATCGGTTTTGCACCCGAAAGACAGGGGAATAAAGTACTTCTGGATATCTTAAAGAAATTACATGATGAAACTGAGGTTTTTACTACTGAAATTTTTGTATAAAAATAGTTTCCTTTATATTCTAGGTCCCATCAAGCAAAAAAGAAAGTATTGATGATATAAATGTTTCAACAATCAATTCTATTGATGAAAGGTTATCGAATGAAAATGGTCAAAATAAAGTTAATTCAAAAATTGAAAGTGATCAAGTGGTCACCAAGGAAATAATGGAAACAGGTGACTATTTGTGTCTGGGTAGAAGTTTTCTCGATAACTCGATCAAATCAAAATTGAAATGTTTTCATTTGAACACAACTTCGAAACCATATTTGCGTTTAAATCGAATCAAAGTCGAAGAGCTCTACAAAAGACCACAAATTGTTTTGATTCACAACTTCTTGAGTCCCAAAGAGACGGAAGCGTTGAAAAACCTTTCGATGCCTTCAATGGTTAGAATGCAAGTGGTGAATGAGACGGGTCATTCGTTTCGTAGTGAATACCGTGTAGCTGATGGCTATTTCCTCTTTGAAAATTCAACACAGGACAATTTAATCACAAATATTGCAAACAGAATCAGTGCTATTACTGGTAATTATCAAGCTTCATTATTGAAAAAGAGATAAATTATAAGGTATTCAACTTGGTTAATTTAAAATTGATAGGCCTAAACGCATCCGACGCCTCATCTGATGGCTTGAATGTTATTCATTATAATGTGGGCGGGTTATATGACATTCACCATGATACTACCCTAAATGAAACACATAAGGTATCAGATAGAATAGCAACTTGGATAAATTACTTTACAGAAGTGGGAGCCGGAGGCGCAACAGTTTTTCCCCGACTCAATGTTAGTGTATTTCCCGAAAAGTTTTCGGCGATATTTTGGCACAATTTATTGAGCTCTGGAGATTTTGATATTGACCTTGTTCATTCAGGCTGTCCTGTTTTATACGGAGAAAAATATATTGCAACCAGGTGGATACGAAATAAGGGACAGCATCATCTCAAATGTGCCATAAATAGAAAGGAATATCGAGTTTTGCAATAAAAATAGTTTATTTATATAAAAATAATATGGAAAAGTTTACTTGCTCATTAATTATAAATATGAGATGGGAATTAAGTTTTAATTTCTAAATTAGTTGCAATAAATCGAGTCTTTCGTTATAAATCCGTTGAAACCCAACAAATCGAAAGGACTTCCAATAATTTTCTGCAATTATTCCCTAAATGTGTGTTCAGATATTCCCGCAAATATTCAGTTCTGTAATTAAACAATAAATAGATTTTTGTCCAAAAACTTACAAATGACCGAAAATCCGTATTTTTAAAATTCTTTCTCCAATGATTTCAGTTGCCATAAATGTCCGACTAAAGATTGTAGTAATATATTCTAATTTCTGGGGCCATATATACCAAGGAATTAACTCTTTTACGAGTGAAGAGTTATCAATGATAACTCATTATAAAACAAAGTCACAATAAGAATAGTGGGTTAATTATATGAGAGATTCTCTAGTTTTAGAACTCTATGAATGACTTAATTTAATGCAAATCTCATCCATAGAGACCTAAAACCACAGAATCCGAGATATTTTTTCAATTATATTCTTATCATGGAAATAATATAATTTTCGGAAGTTTTCAACAAAAAATTGAGAAATCTTTTTCTTTGTTTTTGTTGGCCATCTCTTCGATGGGAATCAAGTATTTGAGACAATACTTTAAAAAATAATTGTTTGACTTTTGGCAAAAAGATAGTCCTGAGAACATTCTCTGGTTCGAGGTCTCTACGAATGACATCATTCAATGCAAATATCATCCATAGAGACCTCAAACCACAAAACAGACACATTTTGTCAGTTCTCTTACGAAATGTTATATTCAATTGTCTATTTCGTCATTTATTCTGTCCATCGATTTAATGTGTAATCGATTTGTGAATATAAATAGCATTTGAATGAAAATAAAATTCACCTCTCTTAATAATCGGCTTTCTCTTCAATTCACCCGGGTGTGTATCAGGGCCAACAAGCCCAGCGATCTCACTAGCTCAGGGAGGGTATAAAACAGCGGGCCAAAATCCACCTTTTTTGTCTAATACTGCTCAGGAAAGATTTTATGGCCCTCCATCTCCTCTTGTCCAGCCCTAGTTATATCTTAATCAATCAAATAATTCTTTAGTTCAAAAGTAATTTCACTTCACTCATAATAAATATAATTACATTGTAATACAGTTTTATGGAAACTTTTTATAAATGATAACAGAATTATCGCATAAATAACTTTTAGAATATATTTGTTTTTCATATCTCCTTGGTAGTCAAAAGATAACTGGGAATCAAATATTTCTGCCACGCAGCTATATTTTTGCCACACAACTCATGAATAAATTTATATTTCAACAATGATTTCATTGATTTGATTAACCATTTGGCCGACGGCTTACACTTTGTCTTCAATTGTCACAAAAAATCCCGTTTTACCCGAAAACTTTTGTGTGTAAAACATGAAAACTATTTCTAAATCTGTAAACAAATGATAATTTTTATAATTTTTACAGAAAAAACAATCGATAAAACAATCAACTTTAACTTTAATCGTCATGAATTTAATTTAATTTAATTTAACTTGTTTAAAACAAATTGTTTTACCTCGTGGAACACAGGGAACCATATAAAACACAGCTATTGATAAATAATTTAGTTATAAAAGACGTCTAATCATTTACTAAGTTTATCACATTAGAAGTATTGGAGGGGTTAACAAATTTCAACGATATTTTTGCTTTGATTTACTGTAAGGCCAATCACTATAGTGATTAACTATGGAATTTTTTTATGATGTGTCGACACCACTATTACTGTAACCGGGTTACTATCAAAAGAGCGAAAATTAAAACTACTTATATTCTTTTCATAAGTCGTAAGTCTATTTCGATGTGGATTCATAAGACATCATGGCCAAAGAACTGTTTTCAATCATTGATTAAGAAACTTACCAACATTTTGTGACCTTTAAAAGAAAACAAATCAATAATAAGAAAATAAATTTTAATAATTATATGAATTGACAAAAATATTAGAATTGATTAATACAAAAATTTTGACATTTATTTTCATTAAATTCCAAGGACAATGAAATAAAATTTTGTTATAAAAGACGTCTTATTTATTTAATAAGTCCATTGTATTAGTTGTATTGAAGGGACACAAATTTATCTACATTATTTTTGTTAAATGTGTTGGCTAAAGGTTATTCACCAGCATATTTTTGTTTATTAGTGAGAGGCCAAATGTTACACTTATATCAAGTTCATTCAAAGTGGTCAAACTAAATTTAACTAACTAGTTTATCAAGGGATTTATATACACTTACCTATGTCTGATAATGATTGTCCGAATCATTTTATATCATTAATTTAGTTCTAATAAATCTTTCCAAAAAGTCATTATTGGTTTTGTTTAAAAATGTATTTAAATGTTCATCTTTTAAAATAATTGTCTTATCGACAGTCCATTCACTCATTCCATCCAATATTTGCTTACAATCAGGTCTTTGATTATAATCAGTTGAAAATAAACATTTATCAAGCATTGATAGTAATTCTAGTTTATAAGTTCTGTCGAGAACCCATTTGGCCTTAAGCAAAAGTCTATAATAAAATAATGTGTCAATAATTTGTTAAGATATCAAATGTCTTACATATCAGTTGAGTCTCTGAATTTGCCAAATTCTTCCCCGCAATTTATCATTTTGGTCGCAATGATTGCCAGACTGTAAACGTCGGACTTTTGGTTATATGTTTGAGAATACCTAACTTCTGGTGCCATATATGCAACTGTTCCCCTGTGCATACTGTGGTGTGACATTTCGTGAACCTTTGCTAATCCAAAGTCACATAACTTCACGAATCGGCCGTCCCTTCCATCAGAGATGAGGACATTCTCTGGTTTAAGATCTCTATGAATGATAGGAGGCGTTAATGAATGTAAATAATTGACACATTCTGTCAGTTCTCTGAAGAGTTCGCCCGAAATATAGTATTTTATTTTCTTAAATCTCTTGTTTTTTATTCTGTCCATCGATTCTATGACTTTTCTTAAGTTTTGTGGACATAATGCCATTTGAATGTATAAATAATTGACGGGTTGTCTATCGATGTGCTTTCCTTCAATCCATGCGGTTATATATTGAACAACAAAACCACTCTTTACTTCTGAAAGTATTTTCACCTCTTTGAGAACGGCTACTAAATCATCTGGATTAATTGAAATAAAATCAGTTTAGTCTTGTAATAATTTTAAAGTCACTTACAGGTTATTTGAATTCTTTTTATGGCAAACATTTGGTCATCAAATTTATTCTTAACTGCAAAGACCTGACCAAAAGCCCCGCTCCCTTTCTTACTTATAAATTCAAAATGATTTTCAAATTTTTTGTCGAAAACATTTTTAGTTTCAATTTCTAAAACTTTCTGATTATTAGTTTTGTTGTAATTTTGATTGAATTTAATTTCTTTAGTCATAAGAAAGCCATCGCTTGTGATGTGAATTGTTTTGTATATTAACTTATATTTATGTAAATAAAAGTCATATAAATTCAAATGATTCCTTTCCTCCAAACTTTTGAATTCATGAGTATCCTGGTCAAATATCAATTCGTAAACACATCCTTGCGATTGAAGGGCTATTTTCTTTCCTTCTCATGAATATCAGTGAATATGACTTCACTTTCTATTCTATTGGATGTCTTGTTCTCAGTGTTTATCAGATAAACGGATCCGCTGTCAGTCAATACGATAATAAAATGTTGATATTTGACATATTTCTTCTTGGACGATTGAATCTGGCGAATTAATTCATGTATGTCATCAAAAATTGCATCAAAGTAAGTAACTTGTCCTTCAACATTAGACAAAAGATTATAGCATTCGACAATAGTGTCGTTCTTATGATAATGATTAAAGCAAAAAATAAATTTAACTGCTTCAAATAGATCGAATTTAATTGGCGATGTTATAATTTTAGCTTCTTGGCACTTCAATATTTGTTGGCAGCTATTATCGCCCCACCCGTAGACGACACCATAAAATGATAGTGCTAAACAGTTAAATTTACCGCAACTTATTTGAACGATATTCTTGTTGTCGAAACAATCAATTTTCTGTGGTTTCAAGTATTTCAATTTTCTGTGTTCACTCATTTCACATTTGAATCCCCGCCCAAGTTGTCCGAAACAATTCCAACCCCACCCAAAAATTTGGTTTTTTTCATTTCTGGCAAACATACAATACTCTCCTTCGAAAAATTCTTCAATACTCTGACCACTCAATTCTGGTACAGGAATAAAATGGTCAACTCTGAAGCTGTGTCCAAATCCTGATTTTCCGAATGCATTATAACCGTAAGCATAGACTTTATTGTCTTTCATCACAAATAAAGCGGATGAATATTTTGTATCACATTTTCCGGAAAAATAATAACATTTGACATCACTTTCAATAGTTTTCGGCAAATCATCGAAAGCCCGAAATCTTTTTAATTTCAATGTTTGCTCTGTTTTTCTCACAAATTCTTCACAAAACTGTTCGAGGTTTGAAACAATAGTTTTATTTGTTTTCAATAATCGAATGTTTTCTGAGATGTCATCGGTTTTAACCAAGTTAATAACAAATAACTGATTGTCTCTCAAATGAATTGTTTTATAAGTTGACTGAAATCTTGTTAAGAAATATTCGAAAATATTTTCGCAATTAGTTTTTTGAATGCCATCTTTTTCGTCCTTCCTTACATTATATTCTAGGGCATTATTCGCTGTCCCAAAGATTATATTTGGATCCCAATGATTCGAGTTTTCAAATAATTTCATTTCAATCACTATATTCCGATCAATATTTGATTCTAAACTTGTCCTTCGATATTTATTCGGACTGTCTTCACAAAAAACTCTAAGATTTTCGGTCAAAGAATTGAATTCCAAATAAGTTTTCAAACCATTTGCAGTCAACTCATAGATATCTCCACAAAATGTAATAACAAATGACTGATAATCAGAGCAATAAACCGATTGAATCTCATTTCTAATCTCTTCGTTAATTTCAACAATATGTGAAACCGGTTCACCTATCCACCACACCACACCTTTAATAGATAGTGCTAAATGATGTTTTACACCAGAACTCATTTGTAAGATATTGTTGTCCCAATATACTTTAGGTCTTCCTTTTTCAAATGTGTAACTTGAATTATGATTGTCCTCAGAGGCATTGTCTTCAGAAACAGAATCATGACTGTGCTCTAATGTATTGACTTCAGGACAAGAATCATGACTGTTCTCTGAGGCATTGTCTTCAGAAACCGAATCCTGAGTGTCCTCTGGAGCATTGACTTCAGAACAAGAATCATGGCTGTGCTCTGAGGCATTGTCTTCAGAACACAAATCATCTGTGAGTTTCCATATGAGAATCTGATTTTTGTCATTTCTGGCAAACATACACTTATATCCTTCGAAAAACTCTTCGATATTTTGATCACACAATTCATTAATTAATGTATATTTCGTGTTATCATTGATATTAAAAATTTCATTAATATCGTCGCCGACGGCATAGACTTGATCTTCATTCGTAACACAATAACCGGTTTTGTAAAAACACTTTTCGGTAACGAAAAAACACCGAATATTTTCGATAATATGATTCGGCAAACAATCAAAAATTCGAAAGTATTTAATAATTTGTGACATTTTTTTAAGAAAATGAAACAATTGATAAAACCTTTTAATAATACTCAAGTGACGAACATATTATTTTACATAATTTTAACAAATATTTAGGCACTTATTTTCACAAAAAGACAAACAAAGACTATTGTTGGCCACAGAAGACCAAAAGATGAGAAAAAGACGTCCAAATATTTAAGAAATTTATTAGAGTAAAAGTATAAAAGAGGGTCAAAGGTGTTTCACGTTATTATTGCTTAGTCTTGACCAATGATCACTAGAAACTTGTTTGAGTGAGATAGAAGGAAGGAGAGGGTGAGAGAGAGAGAGAGAGAGAGAGAGAGAGAGAGAGAGCTACTATTTATGTCACTATACATGTATTTAAGAGCACAGATGTGATGTAGGGAGTGTGAATAAAGCCTAAGGGTAATGTCCTGTCAACAAAAACAACAGTAACTGTCACTGTCATTATATTATAAATTTTTAATGGTGAAATTTTAGTGGTTTTAAAGCTGAAATTAACAATAAAATTGAAAATAAATCATAATTTGTGATATAATAAAAGAAGTCTAAACACAATTTAATTAAAAAACGCTACTTATAATGATGTAATCAACAAAAATATTATTTAAATTAATTATTGTAAAACTTTGTGCACTTTTTTCATTATAAGTTTAAGACAGTGAAATAAAAATTAAGATAAAAAAGTCTCACTAATAAACTGTTTGTTTTGTATAGTATTGAAAGCTTGGCAAATATTTTGACGTTATTTTTAACCAATAAGTTGGCGAAAGGCCATTCACAACAAATTGTTGTTTATTAGAGAAATAAATCAATTAACACTTTCAAATAGAATGTTAAAGAAATATTACGAAGTAACAAAATTAATCAATATAATTTTAGTCGCTTCCGAATAGTAAGATCCATATCATTCATGTGCGTTCCAAAATATTTGTTTAAAAACTGATTTTCACATATATTCAAAACTTCTATGAAATCTGAGAAATTGTCACAACTTTTAAGAGTAGTTTTATCGACAGTCCATTCATTCATTCTATTTAATAGTTCTTTACAATCGGGTCTTTGTTTAAACTCTTCTGTAAAACAATCGGAAAGCGTTTCCAACAATTTGTCGAAATGTTGTCCACAACTCATTAGATTACATCTGAAAAACCAAATCAATTATTTGAATAAAAATTATTTCGATTCTTACTTTTTCCGGATGTTTTTAATGCTATATTTAATATCAAACAATTCGATTGCAATCACTGCCAGACTATAGACATCTAAAGTCAAGTTATAATTATTGCCATCTAAAACTTCTGGAGCCATATATTTTCGAGTTCCCACATCTCTCGTATGATTAGACTCTCCATGGTACAATTTTGCTAATCCAAAGTCACATAATTTTAAAAAACTTCCGTCTTTTCCATCAGAAATGAGAACATTTGCAGGTTTTAAGTCTCTATGAATGATAGGAGTCTTTAATGAATGCAAATAATCGACACATTTTGTCAGTTCTCTGAAGAGTTCGCACGAAATGTAATATTTGAAATTCTTGAAACTCTCTTCAGATATTCTGTTCATCGATTTGATAACATTTTCGAGATTTTGTGAACACAATTGCATTTGAATGTAAACATAATTAACGGGTTGTCCGTCAATGAGTTTCGCTTCAATCCAAGCGGTAATATATTTCACCACAAAATTACTATTAAGTTCAGAAAGTATTTTCACTTCTCTAAGAGTTGAATGAGCCGCCAAATCATCTAGCAAATATCAAATGAGTAATCAAAATTAGTTATTTAAGACATTTCGATATGCACTAACCGTCCAAACCGATTCGTTTTATGGCAGATATTTTGTTATCCAATTTATTCCTCACTCCATAAACAACACCAAATGTTCCTCGACCTTTTATACTTTTAGTAACAAAATTCAATTCAAATTTTCTGTCGAAAACATTTTTGAATTCAATTTGAAATAGTTTTTGATCATTAGTTTTGTTGTAATTTTGATTGAATTTAATGTCTTTAGTCATAAGAAAGCCATCGCTTGTGATGTGAATTGTTTTATATATCAACTGATATTTGTATAAATAAAAGTTATAGAAATTCAAATAATCCGTTTTTGATAAATTACGGAATTTTCCACTCCATTCATAAAATATTAATTCGTAAACACATTCTTCTGTTTGAAGTGCAAAAATATTTTTGTCATTAATAGTCTTAACAAAAATATCATTGAATTTAACGTCGGTTTCAACTCTAGTAAACTGTTTTTCTTTCATATTTAGAGTATAAACATATCCGGAGTCACATAGAATAAGAGGACCCAGGCACTTTTTGATCGGCGTTTCAACTTGAGATATTAAATTCCTATATTCTTCAATACATTCTTCACGTGTTACATCATTGGTGGTTTCCCAAACAATCGCCTTTCCTTCAATATTAATGAGGGTTGAACTACAAAATTGGTTGGTAGAATAGCAATTGATGTATCTAATTGTTTCATTTATATCAATTTTCGTTGGAGTCAATATATATCTAATTAATTTTTCTTGGCCATTAACCATTGGCCAACTGCCGCACTCATACACCGCGCCGTCTGATGAAAGGGCTAAACAGTGACGGAAATTACAACTGATTTGAACGATATTCTTGTCATCGAAATAATCTATTTTGTGTGGTATCATGAATTGATACCAATCCTCGCTCATTGTTCCGAGTTCATATTGACTTCTTCCCCACCCGAATATTTGGTTCTTGTCATTTCTGGCAAACATACAAGCAAATCCTTCATAGAATTCCTCGATATTCTTTCCACATAGTTCTGGCATATGAGTGTAATTATTGACACTATCCTGGTGTCCGAAACCCAATTCTCCGTTTTGATTACGACCTCTAGCGAAAACGGTGCTGTCACTCATCACAATAAAAACGGACGAATGATGCGATGAAACATAATAACATTTCACATTACTTTCAATAGTTTTGGGCAAATCATTGAAAACATTAAAATATTTTCTCAATTTCAAAGTTTGTGCTGTTTTTTCCTCAAAGACTTCACAAAATTGTTTAACATTTGGAATAATTGTTTCACTTGTATTCAATAATTTAATGTTTTCTGAGGTTTGAATATATTTAATAACAAATAACTGATTGTCTCTCAAATGAATTGTTTTGTGTGTCGACTCAAATCTTAATAGAAATATTTCAAATATAGTTGGATCTAATGACTCGTATTTATGTAAAATGATTTTATTCACTTTATTTTGATCACTATTTTGATCCAAACTCAGGTTTCCATAGTTTTCTTCAAATTCTTTAAGTTTTTCTCGTAAAGAATTTGAATCAAAAGTATAATAGAGTTTTAAATCATTTTCTAACAAAATATAGATATCTCCACTAAATGTTATAACAAATGAATCGACACCATCGCAAAAAACGGATTTAATCTGATGTCTGATATCTTGGTTCACTTCAATAACTTTTGGAAATGAAACAAAGTTTGAGCTCATATAAAATGAACTTTCCTTTAAACCCTCTATGATATTTAACTCTTTATTGTATTGAATTAATTTATCGTGTTGCAATTCATGCCAACGATATAACATACCATCAGAAGAAAGTGCTAAACAGTGATGATATCCACAACTTATATCAATTATTTTCTTGTCATCAAAATAACACAAATGTTGAGGTATTGGACTGTCTTCACTAGAATTCGAATAACTATCATCACTTAAAATGGAACTGTCTTCAGTGAAACCAAATTCTACGGCTGAGCGATGTGAGCTGTTACGACCATTGCTAAACTCAGAGGAGGCTTTTTCATAGAAAAGCAAAGGTTTTTGACCCCAAACAAATATGTGGTTGTCTTTACTTCTGGCAAACATACACTCCTCGCCTTCAAAAAACTCCTCAATATTCTGACCGCACAATTCAGGAATTTCTTCATATAAATATTTTGGGTTGTCTAGTGTTGAATCTGAATTGATATCATCGAAATCAATGTTGATCATATATACATTGTCATTAATTGTAACACAATATCCTCTTTTGTCATCCGGGTCCTTTTGTGTAACGTAAAAACAACGAATTTTTTCTACAATACATTTCGGTAAACATTTAAAAATTGGAAAATATTCAATAATTTGTGACATTTTCAAAACAAACAAGATAAAAAAACTCTTGACTCGTTTAAGGAATGATTAAATACAAAACAAATTGACAATTATTTAACTCTTGATTTGATTATAAACTTTTAAAAATAATTGTTATATTTATTATTTAATTGTAACAAATAATGAACTTTTGTTTTTGTATTGAACTTATTTTTGCTAAACTGACGTCTCTAGATAAGGTTTTTAGATAAGGTTAACATAGTTGAATTGCTGGAGGCAATTGCAAACAAACCACGTTATTTTTGTTAAGTTTATTTCAGTTAATGAATAAAAATATCAGAAAACAGTGTTAAAACTGCTTTCCTTTTTAATCAACTTTATTAGATTCTTAACAAATTAGAAAATTCATAAAATGTGTGAATATTATTCGACTTTCGTAATTGTGGCCGACTTTGTATCCAAAACACAGATATCACCCGTTTTGAAGGCACGA